>JAMPIV010017001.1:0-38708 GCA_024509875.1 Oreohelix idahoensis | reverse complement strand
GGTGGGGGCATACGTGCAGTGGCGTCTCATGCTCCATAAGGAGTGCATAGAAAAATGACGGATGATACTTATTTTATACTACACCGGCAAGACGGATCCCATTTCTGAGCAACAGAGGGGGAAAGGTCACAATTTTCCTGTGAATTCAGGAATCACAAACTCACATGTTCGCATCAATCCAACCCCAAAATGTATGTTTTTTCTCAAACTTTCAAAGACTATGGCTGTAATTCGTGGCTGTAATCCGTCTTCTGCTTCTTCTTTGAACCTTAGCCGCCGGCTGCCAAAGCAGTCGGTGGTCATCACACCTGGTAGCGTCTTGTAGAGTAGCAACAAAGTGCTTCCACTTTGCTCGGTCGTCGGCCCATCCTTAGTGCTGTGACCACAGCTGTGGTTCATTTCTTTGCTTCTCTGTCAAATTAGTTAAAGAAAAACAGCAACCAATGAAAAAAAGCTTTGCCATCTCTGCTTAAGTAAGATACTATTTATTAATGAAACAAAGAAATAAATAATCAAAAACCAAAAACCCTAGTGCATTTGTAATTTGTACAGTCACAGTGTTTATCGTTAAAAAAAAAAAGTTTGTGTGCACGTACCAATCAGTGGGGTCAGGAATATTAATCCTGACACACCCACCGATTACCACTTGACCTTTCGTACGAGCGTCAGTGAGCAGCCTCTTAAAGATGTGATGGTGGCAGATGTGCAGGTTAGCGGTAAGGATGATTATGGCCTGGAAAAGTATGAGATTTAACAAAAAAATAGTCCATATACAAAAATTACATTTACAATCATGTTGTTTCTCAATCATCATAACCATTTTTACGATCAACATCATATCATTTAAAATGTTCTTTTGTGCTAGAGAGGGAAAAAACTGCAGAGAGAAAAATTCTTGCATGGAAAGACATCATCGAAAAACTGCAGAGAGAACCTTTCACTTTAATAAGAATAGACAACCAGATCATTCTCTAAACAGTGACAGAAGATTGTGAAGAATCCAACAAATAAACACATTAATGTCAAGGATATCATTAAAAAGTTCAATTCATATTTATTTAATTCAATCAGTAAATTATCTATCTTTCTATTCTATCTATCTATCTATCTATCTATCTATCTATCTATCTATCTATCTATCTATCTATCTATCTATCTATCTATCTATCTATTATCTATCTATCTATCTATATATTCCATCCATCCATCATCATCCATCCATCCATCCATCCAATTCCTTCATCCAGGCAGCCAGCCCAGCCAGCCAGCAGCCAGCCAGCCAGACAGCCAGCCTGCCAGCCATACATCCATCAATCCATTCCAATACAATCCATCATCAATCCATCATATCTATTATCTATCATATCTATCTATCTTCTATCTATCTTATCTATTTATCTATCATTTCTTTCTATCACATTAATTTTGGGTCGCTCGCGTGTCACTTAGGGTTCATATTCTGTGACAGTTGTTGTACTGACTTAATTGCGTGCTTTTCAATGGTCAGCACCCTTTTTCTTTCTTCTGCTGTGATAAAATGCTCCGTTGTAACCCCCTTCTCAAATATATAATCATTTTACCGTATTTGATTTTTTTTTCACTCTTTTGCCGTGGAAAAAGAATATAAACAACTTTATACAATTTGGACCTTGGTTGAAGACCTATTTGACTAACTAGTTTGAAAATTTTCAAGGGTAAAATCAAACTGTTGAATTATAAATAACTAAGGCATTCTTAGAAATCTATTTAATAGTACAACATGCGACAGTGTGTTCGTTAGGCCCCATCTATTAAACACAAGACGCGGGGAATAATATTTGAATATTTTGTTAGCGAGCGGTCAATCTCACCTACCAATACCCCACTTTTCCTACACCCGTACCTGGTTGGTTAGGAACGTCCATCACGGACTGCTTGGCATCGGTCCAAGTTCGCACTCCTGTTCATCCAATTATTTGGAGAGAGGGGATAGAGGTAGTTAATGTGACAAATAGTTAGCCTTACTTGGTTACTTGAAAGGTGACTGGTAACGAGCTACGCATGTGCGGCCCGAACAGTCTTGGACAAAGTGGGGGCAGGGGAATGGAAAAGAGGAACTTCAGTGTGAAAGGTTTTATCTTCACGTCCTTTCTAGAAAAGTCTCCAGCTAAATAAATCCGCGCTGGCTCTTCTGAAAAGTATGATAATCCGCATGCGCTGCACCTTTAACGAAGATCCTTATTATTGCGCTTATAATGCAGTGTACGGTCTTGCGCTTATAGCAAGCTGTCCCAGTGTCGTTGGTTTAAATGTCAAGAGTTTTCAAAGTACAACGTCCCTTGTAACGTGTCCTTTGCAGCGCTAACGTTTTGGCCACCATGGGACGTTACCCTTCTGCATCTCACCATAAAAGATATCTGTGGGGCAGTTCGATGGTCCTGGCATGGCGGACTACATCACCTGCCCAGCAATTTGGTGACATTGCATTACAGAATAGTATCTAATACCCTAGGAGACCAGAATCTGTGCAAGAACGGCAGTATCCGGGATCTTGCCTTTTGCCATTGATGTTCATTGCTATCAGTCCTGAGACAGATCTGTAGTGGAAGTGTTTAGCTTCTTTACGTAAGCGCCTGTGATTACAGGTCAATATTGGCTGGATTCACACTTGCATATAGGCAAAGATACTGGGAAGCACCGCTAGCTCTGATACACCCTTCAGCTTTGTCTGGCGAGACTAATGCCACTTCGAATGCCAAACCCGTTATGGGTGGATAGTCACCTAGCCCAAGATGTAAGAACAGTAGCAAAGGCCTTGTGTGAGATTCCGGGTGGTTCACCTTCATGCTTCATGGACAATGGTTCTGGCGATCAAGATTTGCTACCAAGTAGGTGAAATCTGTTCACAACAGTCCATTCTCACCATTACCATTGAATTTACTGCTCAGTATAAACTGTGCCAGGGAAGCTAAATGGCTTGGTACATGTTAGTATTCGAGTTTTCCTTCGTAGAGGTTGACCCCAAGATAAGGCCCACCAGTTTTGCGCAGGCTGGCGGACCTTGCCTTGCTCGGAAGCTTATGACATCCTATCGCGCACAGACTTTGCCTGTGAGTGGATGGATGAATGGAGATGGGATGAAAGTAAGTGACGTGCGCGGTTGATTATGGCCATTAATTAGTTGAATGTAAGAGTTTGCGCATTCGTCAACCTAGCAGGACTCTCTCGCGGGTCCAATCTTCCAAAAAATCCAGTGGCAAGACAAGTCAAGACACTGGTGATGACTAGTCAAAGTTGCAGTAACACCCGACTAATTGTTAGGAAGCAGACGGATAGACCAGCTTGGTGCATCAGTCCAAGCTCGTTGATATAAAAGCTTATAAATTACTAAGTGGAGAGAGGCGTTGAAGCCATGTGGGATTAAAGTGACAAAGTTTAGCACTACTTGTTACTTGAGCAACTGAATTCGACTATTACATTTAGGTGGCAGTAGAAAAAACATTAGGGGGGGGGGGATCACTATTGAAAAGAGGAAACTCATGATAATATTTCTTCGCGTAAAGAAAGGAGAATACAGAAATTTTTGAAGGGTATGTTTGAAAAGCTTATGATCAATATTGTTGCATTAACTAGATCATATTATTCCTTATAATGAATTTACCCTTAGCCTTATAGAAAAGTATTGTAGTTTGAATAAAATTAAAGAGGAAAGATTTACCACAGATATGGAAACGAAGATAAACGAAGGGATATGAAGTTGGGGATAATGGTATAGATAAAGTTACAGTGGGCCCATTTAATAATCCCTTTTCACCATTAAAATCGCACAATACAAGGTAACAGTGATAGTGGTAGAAATGGGTAAGAAAATTGATGACAGGCAGGTCAAAAAGCGCTGATAAACTGCTCAGTTTTGAATCTGTGGGATGTTACACTTTTCTAACGCGTCTGTGAAAAAGGGTCCAAATTGGCTGGATTCAAATTTGATTTGGTACTGATATTGGAAATGGGGAGAGATTAAAAACTAAAGGGTGGCCAAGCGAACGCTGCCACTTGAAAAGGAATATTGTGTTCAACCTAGTCAGATTAAGAACAGTGCAAATGCATTGGGGTGGTTGAACGCATTGCTCTTTGGTTCTGGACGGCGGCGATCAAGATTGTGGTGCCCATTGATCGCACAGTTAAGCTATACTAGTGTATTATTTTCATTGATTGCGGTAAGATAAAATGCTTTTGTTGATATATTATTAGTATGTAGAGGTGTGTAACCCAGAATAGGGGGCCCACCAATTTTGAGTGGTGCGACCATTTTGCCATTGTGGAAGCTTGTGAGATGATAGGGAGGGGTGGTCAGGCATGGGGGGAGGGGGGGGGGGGGAAGGAATAAGGGGAGGAATGGGGGTTGGGGTTTTGGGGGGGGGGGGGGGGGGAGGGGGGGGGATATAATATATATATTATATAAAAGGGTGTTTGAATATTGCATAACCAGTTATTACATCTGTAAGATATGAAAAGATAATTAGCAGTCTTCTGCAGGCAATGTTCCAAAAAAAAAAAATCTTTGGAAATAATAGAACGTCATACTATCAAAGGTTGTAGATCATTAACAGAAATAAAGAGATTGGTTGTAATCCAGCTGATGTTATAAAAGATAAACTAAAGGTATGTGTGACAGAGTGTTGAAAGCCATGTGGGAAAAGAGCAAGATTCCCACTGATTGAGAAGAATTCACAATTACAATTAGGAACTGTAGCTATTGATTAGCACTTGTGCTGTTCACTATCGACTGTTTTAAAGAGAGGGCGATGTGTTGATTTGTTAGCGTGTGGAGGCGAGTTTTGGGTGGGTATAGTGAAGAGTATTTCCGGGAGGCTTTGTTCAGGTGTTGCAGGGTTGCATCGGGGAGGGGACTTGTAATTCAGTGAGAAAAAAACCTGAAGTGCAGGGTACGAGGCAACTTACGGCTGTTTGGGTAGGTGTTGGTTTTGTGGGTTTTTGTGGGGTAAACTGGCCATACCTGAGTCCAGGTGAGTTGCTTAGATGGTAATGAACGTGGTCAGGTGTACTGTTCACAACCACCCAACTTGCCTTCTGATTAAAGATAAGCCTTCTTTAAAAAAAACAATGAACCAAAGCTAATGACGTTCGCAATTTCATGGGTTAAGGTCATCCAAACAAACAGGTAACTAAACCTGTTCTAGTGAAAACATCCCATGAAAATCAACAGGTTCTATATAACTAGTGTCTATTCTAGGACCAAAAACAAGACATTTTACCACAGCCAGGGATACAAGTAAAGATAACATAAAAAACTCGCGTCAAAAAATATCACTATGGGAAAAAAAAAGTCCCGTCAATATTTACCTAAAATGTCACTAATCTACGTACACAGTTCAGGTCCCCCACACCATAAAGACTAGCATGGATTCAAAACATTGAAGTAAGGGTTATACCGATCAAAATTTGTAACAGTTTCAAAACTGTTCACTGTCATTTCTTGAGTTTATTATCTTGAGTTACCTGTTGTGTTAAGTTTATATAACTATCCTACCATACTTATGGTACCCCCCCCGTAGCCACCATAATTTTTATTTATATGAATAAATCAAAATATTTCGTTCAGAGTGGAATTATCATAGCGATGGGCATGCGTAGCAATTAGGTTTTTTTTAAATATTCATCTCTTTAACTTTTTTGACTCCTATTTATCCACTTACACTAGCTTGACCTCGAATTTCTGGGTAGTAAAATTAGATTAATTTATTCGTCATTTTTTTTTATTAATGGGGGCTGGGTTATTTTAATCATGAAGGGGATCCACCCATCAGCTACTGTGGGTATGATTTACGTTTATGGAGCAATTTTTCAGTATATTATTTTTTTTCTCTCTCAGCAATAGATCGTTCCTTGTTGTTTTTTTACTATAGAATTCTCCCGGCTGGGTTTCCCCCCCCCACACGTTATTATATCCATACGTTCGGTGCGGGGTTTTCGTGGGATTGGTTTACTGTGGGTTTGGCCGACATGGCCATTACAGGATTAACAACTAGAATTGTTCTAGTGACTTTGGTTTCAAATTCACTTGTCTCGAGGATCAAGTGTTCAGTACACTAGCCATACGGATGGTTAAGCGTCAGGTGACATTGAGCATGTTCTGGGGTTGCGCAAGAGCTCGGATGTGGGAGAAGATTACTTGTATGCCTGCGGATTACGAGATTGTGAGTAACAGTTAAAATGTTCGTGGGACCAGCTTCATCATGCTACCCTGTTTTCTGTCCTGACTGGTTTCAAAGGGCATTGACTTTAGAGGAAGTAATGATTATTTGCAGATTTGAAGCATCATATGTCGTGCAGTGTATTTGGATGTTGTCATTTCATTTCGCATAGGAGACATGTTACCTTACGTATGACATCAGTAGTGTGACTAGCTTTTACCATTCTGCAACACATTGTGAATATTGTACCTTAAACCTTCTATGTTGTTGCCTGATTTTTTCTGTGTGGTACCCTGTTTGCGGAGTTTAAGGTTTGAGCGGGAGTCGTCCAAAACTGTTTCCGTACTGATTGGTCTAGCAACGACAAGTGAATGTCTCCACATATTAATCTGGGGGAAGCATAAAGGGGCCACTCAATTTCATGAACTGTAGCCAGTTAAAAACACTGTGCATTGTAAATTACATGTGTGTTGTTATAGACGTCCGTAATTCAAACCAGAGTGCAGAGCTGTAAAAAACCTAGATTCCCAAAGATTCCTCAATTTAATCATGCGGCACCGAGCTAATGATTACTTGACTGGAGACTGAATTTTGAGGACATAGTGACTTACGTCTAGGGTCGACAATTGGTGATCATTTTCCCCTGATATGAGGAACATGATTAAAAACCGCTCGACTTGATAGCTTTTCAGAAACATTTAGAACCCCTGAACATTTGTTGTAATACTTTTCGTTTCGCCAGAGCCGAAGACCGATCTCACTGGGACTCAATTTAGTATGCGGCGACGAGCATCTATCAAGAGACAGTACGTGAGACGATCCCCGTTGCAGAAAAAGCTAGTTTCGCCATATACGAGGTATTTATCATTCTCCGCGCTTACGGAACTCAACACGCTCGCAAGAGTGGACCAGAGCGAATCGTGAAGAAGAGCACTGGTGGCAGATACGATAGTAAGGACGGGCGGCATGCTATCAAGCCAAGACAGTAGAGGAGGTCCCTGAAAATCGATTTCGCAATCTTCGGTGTGTTATGCACAAATCGTTCGAAAGGCCCAGGGGCGGCATAGTTCTTGAAAGGTGACGCTAAATTTAGCGAGACGATGCATACTTTAGGTCTGGCAGGGTACCGGACGTTAGATCTCTTTGGTCCTTGTCGCGGTCAGATCCCCCGCAAAAAAAAAAAAAAAAAGTTCTTGAGATCAAAAAAGCTGTCAAATAGTTCTTACATGTCCCCTCATCTCATTGCAATTCCATAGTTATGTAGATATAACAGTCCGTAGAAGTAAAGAAATACACTTCATACTCATTTCGCTGGCAGAACTTGATAGAAGCACTAGCGATATTTGAAATCTTGCTAGATTATCACTGCCCCATGGGATTTTCATTTATATTTGCACGTGAATTTTTTATGACAGAATATTTCTGTGCAAGGCAAAACGGTAAAATATTATATTGTGTAATAATGTTCTCAATAGTGGTCTAGTTCATTTCATTATATTTCATTGGATTTTGTGTTAATTTTAAAACCTATTATAATTAAACCTTCGTTCAATAGTTACAGTTGTAAATTGTAATGATATACCTGCTATATTATTTCCAAAAAAGATAATAGATGTTTTAATGCTTAAATTTAACTTTTAAAGTCGCGTAGGGTATTTATTAAATTAATTTTTTTAAGTAATTAATAAATTTAGTTTGAGGTGCTTGCCGGTGTGGATCCACAAATTACTATAATCGCCAGGGATTCTCGTTTTCGTGCTTTTCTTTTTTGATTTTTGATATATTTTTTTTTATTTTGTTTTTTTTCGTTATAGGTATGTAGAGGGGGCTGTGATTTAACCACTAACGGGTAGAACTCTGGGCGCAGTGTTTTTATTTTTAGTGTTTTTGATTAGTGTTAAAATGAAGTTAAATATTTTTATTTTTCTTTTTGTTTTAAGTATAAATACATAATTAAAAAAAAATACGCGAGCTTTACAGTATATATATAATAGTTCTTAACGGGAATTTTATCGCGCGCTTCTTATTTCTTTTTGAAAAGAAAGGGGACGGTTTGATTATTTGATTTTTTAAAAGTATGATTATGTTGTTATGTTTTATTGGGTTTTCTATCTTTTTGGTCTCTAGATTGATCACCTTTTGCCAATCCCAGCAATAACGAAAAATCTTTCAGAGTTTCCATACTCGGTTCTTAAACTTCCAGACAGTTTGATGAGACATTTTTTTAAAGTAAATCTTGTGGTGGTCCGGTGCGGCCTAGCTAAACATAATTACATGAAAGAAAGCCTACCCAAGGATCATTTTCTTTGATTATTATAATCAAATTAAATTACAATCTGTAAGATAAACTGGAAGATGAAAACAGTGCCAGTAGCGATTAGTTTTCATATACTGCTCTATTGTGAGAGATTACCGATTTACCTGACTGTGACTGAGGTTTTCCTAGTTTTTTCTGCTCACTGTCCTGATTAAAAAAAACTTTACCGGTCAGTTTGCTAGTCATCACGCAGTGAAGGAATATTGCCATCACCTCATTTTCACCCCTGTGTTTGAATTGTGTCAGTGCCATCCCATAGACTCCTTTTATATAATAAAAACACAAAGAACTCTTAGAACTTCAAGTCCGGCGATAAGCGGGAATATTTGCTCTCAGTGAAAAACTCGCGCATTATCTGGGGCGGGGACATAGAAGGACTAGACAGTTGTCACAATCGTAAAGAGTTTAATCAAAAAGTGTGTATTATCATGCTATGGATTGTCTGATGCTGAAATCGGTAAGTGTGTGGTGTATATATGGAGTGGGGATCCGCAACAGTGTGCATGAATGACAGGAGATTTAATTTTTTTTGCAAAAAAAAACCATTTGTTAACTTGCCTACCGGGTAATACGTTTTCTGTATACCCGGCATTGTTCCTTTAGTGGGATAATTTGTTAACTCTGTTTCATCCCCCCCACCCTTTTTTTTTCTTTGCTTAGTAAAGGGAAGACACCAGTTGGGGATAACAGTATTTTTTTTTCTCCCACGATCACTAAAATTGTAACACCTCATTTCAGAGTAATTAAAATTCACTGTTGATGGTTACACTTTCCTAGGCTCCTGATAACTATCTATCTTGAGACTGGGTTTATCTTTTCTTATGCAAGCGGGAAGGTCTAACTTTGTCGATACCTCTATCTTTCTTCACCCCCCTTCCCTACCTTGATATTTGCATTTTTTCTGGTACTTATGATAATTTTATGTAGCATTGATATTGTTTTTTTGTGATTTTGATCTTTTACGTAAATAAACATCATAAACTTATATCGGACTGTGTTGGAAATACCCAAAAGCCCAAACGATTCCCTTAGTTGTTTAATTAATATAGCTGTATCCACGTCGTCTGTGTTTTGAAGCAGACTCAGAATTCGGTTTGAGCGCAGACGTGTGTCGTGGAAAACTGGCAAATAATTGTTTTGACCTAGGAGAGTGGAAGAGGAAGTGGGTAAGAGAAGATTGAGAGAAAAAAGAACGATTTGTCGTTTCAGTTAAGTCTCTTTGTACTCTCCTCCAGCACTCTGTGGAGCATCATATTTAATCTATACCGGGATTTTTTGTTATCACTGAGTTTTCATCATCATATTCTACACTAATTGAAACCGGAAAAGGTAATAAAATATAAAACTTACTATTTATAGACTCTTCATTCTCTTCCAAAATAAATTTCTTTACAGACCATTACCACAATCTAAAGACGACATTTTAATGTCATTGAAGCGAAAATTTTGGGGCCTATTCTTGGAATACCGGTTTGAAATACTGTGTGCAAAGCATTAATATGTTTATTCGTGTTGATTTATTAAGTTTTTACCATTTAACACAGCTGTGCATTTTGTTGCGTGGTTATCGTGTATACCAAGATTTTAGTTGAGTCTGGGAATAATGGGTAGTCTAACTAGTATGGTTTGAGCAACAGCCAAATCGGTGTGTTTGTTGCGGTTTTGGTGAAAAAAAATCGACTATTTGTTTAATTTAAAAAAACACCACTAAAAAAAATAAATTTTGAATAACTGAGCGGTCTATTGGCTAGTCTAAGTATGGTAGTTGCTGGGTGTCTATGCTATCTACCAAAAAGGATCTATTGTACAGTTGGATTTTCTTTCTGTCTGTTTTCTGTACTGTCTTATTCAAACAAAAATGTGGTGTTTCTGTTCTGTCTGGTTATGTCTGTTCTGGCCACGAGATTCTATTATCTATCTTTCTATTCTATAAGCTTGATTGGGTTTGCTTGATTAGTTTGTTTACCAAAAAAAACATGGCATCCAGGAGATTTTGTTGGAAAGTTTGGAAAAGAGTCTGAGCTATAGCTAAAGAACGCCAGCTTGTTGGTTTTTCTTTTCCGTTCTAGTCTAGTTAGTCTATTTATCTTCTTCTACTTCTCTATAATTCTGTCCGTCGTCCACCATCAATCCAGCGGCATTCCATCCATTTTTTGTAGTCCCAAGTTTATAAGATTCTTACTCAGCAAACTCTAATCGCGGTTTCCTATCTATTAGGGTGGTATCATGGGGTTAATTAATATAATTTCTATGGTATCTACTGTTATCTAATGTTGTTTTTTATCTGCTTTCTAGTTATATCTTCAAACTCTGTCCATTGTCCCATGAGAGTCCATCGGATTTTACGACAAGGGTCCCATTCAGATCTTCTAGTCTATCTATGGGGTAAATCTTTCGATCTAATTCTATCTATCGTTTTTTCGGACGCTAGGAGGATAACTAACTATTATTAAGTCTACTTTGTATGTCTGTACTGACTTCTGTCCAGCGGTTCGAGTCTGTCTGGTCACTCTGTGTGTCCATCTATGGGGATTCCATATTTATCTATCTATCATAGATCTATCTGTCTGAGTTGTTTGCCATGGGCATGGTTATTTCGCAGTCTAGAGTGATATAACGGATTGCATAGCGACTGTTAATTTTTATTGAAAGCGGGAGTTTGGTAATCCTATCTATCTGGATAGAGACGGCGGAAAGCGGGTATTTTTTTTTTTGTCTTTTTTATTAAAGGTTGTTTTTGATTAATTGGTTTTGACCAAAGAGGAGAATTTTCATGCACTTGTGCGAGCCTTAACCCAATATGGTGTCAATATGATAGACAATTGGCATCCTAAAGATAATAACGACGTTCCAATGGTTATTTTGCAAGGGAGTTGCAATTCATTTGTTCAGAGAGCTTCAAAAACCGCAGGCTGAGTGATTGAAGACACTTTATCTTAAACAGAGGAGACATTAGGAAATGAACATAATTATTAAGGGCTTAAAGCAATTAAAATCGTTGCTGCCTCAACTTTCGTACATGCCAATATTCTCGCCCCTGTCACAGGGTATTCCTTTGTATCGGACCCAATCTCTGGGATTAGTCATAGGTGTGTAGACAGCTGTGAACTGCAGGTTGAATATTTGTCTATTCTTGAGCAGGAGGAGGTCTTTTAGTCCAGACAAGTACTTAGATTAATGATTTGGGGTAGTATTATGGTAAAATACTTAGTAAACAGCTCTCATTTGGGACTAGGATAAGAATCGCGTTACTAAATCAAATCGCGAGACCATCGCAGTTATTTAAGTGCAGATGTTGTGTTGCTGGAAACAATCTGTTAGATCCAAACTTGACGTGACTGGGGCGACTAGTGTTGGACTCAACTCGTTTTAAGGTCGAAGGAGGATAGGCGCCCCGACATTTAAAGCCTTATAAAGAGGAACAATTAAGCTTGTCTTTCCTTGTCTCTCTCAAGAGTTTAGTCTTCTCCTAATCTCTTTCCCTGCGGGGAAATTTCAGATTCTGCCTCAATTATGTTGGAAGCTCCTATTAAAAACGATAAAAAGAAACTCTTCTTTCTTCCTATTTTCTTCTCCTAATTTGGTTTAGTTAACCGTCATATTTTTATCTCTCTGTTGGTAAGTCCGAGTCATTAAGACTTTTAAGTTTTTTGTTGACAAACAGGTTCGCGGTTTGTCCTTTCTATTTAAGTCCTACATATCCATGGTACAGAATGGATTCTTATGGTAATGTTCACAATTGTGCCATACCAAAGAATAGTGGGCTTCTAAACTAGAGAAATAGTAACATGGAACAAGAAGGGGAAGAATCTCGGATCCGCTACGAGAGAAACCAAAGTAAAAAAGTTACTTGAGTTACCTCCTACCTTTAAATGTGTTAATTATCGCTGCTCATTATTGTAACTTAAGACTCTTAACGCAAGCGACTTATGCCACTAAAAACATGGTAAGACACTAGAAAAGAAATCTTTACTCTTACTAAAGTAATGAGAAAAACAGTATTATAATGAAAACAATTTAAAGGAAAAACGCAAAAGATTTTCCCTGTTTTAATTCTCTCCACTAGGTCCAAAAACTCCCCCTACCAGTCTATTATATGAGGAAGAGACGTTGTTTTAACTAGACCTAAAAAGTAGAAACAAGGCGTCTTTACTCTAGCCTCAACTCTTTTAACTTCAAAAACCCGTAGTGACTGAAAAACAATCACGCAATCCCAGCAACTTTATAAAGAAAAATGTAATGTTTCTTGCCAGAGAATAATTTAAATAACTATATTTTTTGTTTATACCGTACTTTCTATCTGCTGTGGAAAGAAAAAATCCAACTGTTAATATGCTGTGTGGACGACCCAAATAACTAAAAAGCGTTGTTTAGGGGTGTAATTAACTTAATATATTTTTTTCCCTAAATCACAAAGGACAGATCATCGGGTCACACTCTATTCTAGTTAGACCCAGACTTAGATCAGACTCCAAAATATCTTTATATCCGGCTATGCAAATTTTGCCTAAAATGTAGCTCAAGATGCAGAAACCAGCCCCACAAATTATGTGTGCATCAAATGTATCATCAAAAATTAATCCCGCGGCGAGCCAGCCAAATATTGTCGTAAATTTATTTTGAGAGAATGAGTCTATAAATAGTAGTCCGGTTTAGAGTGTAGAATGATGATGAAAACTCAGTGATAGAAATGTATAGATTAAATATGATGCTACACAGAGTGCTGGAGGAGAGTAAAAACAGACTTATTTACGACAAATCGTTTCTCTCAATCTTCTCTTCCACTCTCCTGGTCAAAACAATTATTTGCCAGTTTTCCAGACACACGTCTGCGCTCACACCGATTTGTTGCTTCAAACACTCAGACGACGTGGATACAGCTATATTAAACAAATAGGGAATTTATTGGGCTTTTGGGTATTCCAACACAGTCCGATATAAGTTTATGATGTTTATTAACCTAAAAGATCAAATCACAAAAAAACAATATCAAGTGTTACATAAAATTATCATAAGTACAGAAAAATGCAAATATCAAGGTAGGGAGGGGTGAAGAAGATTGGTATCGACTAAGCCCTTCCCGCTTGTATTAGATAAAGATAAACCCAGTCTCAAGATAGATAGTTATCAGGAGCATAGGAAAGTTAACCCAACAGTGAATTTAATTACTCTGAAAGAGGTGTTACAATATTAGTTATGGTGGTAGACAAAAAGTACTGTTATCCCAATGGTGTCTTCCCTTTACTAAGCAAAGAAAAAAAAAGGGGGGGGATGAAACAGAGTTAACAAATTATCCCACTAAAGGAACAATGCCGGGTATACAGAAACGTATTACCCGGTAGGCAAGTTAACAAATGGTTTTTTTGCAAAAAATTAAATCTCCTGTCATTCATGCACACTGTGCGGATCCACACTCATATACACCAAACACTTACCGATTTCAGCATCAGACAATCCCTAGCATGATATACACAGTAATTAAACTATTTACAGGTAAAACTGTCTAGTCCTTCTATGTCCCGCCCCAGATAATGCGAGGATTCACTGAGAGCAAATATTCCCGCTTATCGCCGGACTTGAAGTTCTAAGAGTTCTTGTGTTTTATTATAAAGAAACGAGTCTATGGGATGGCACTGACGCAGTTCGACATAGGGGTGAAAAATGAGGTGATGGTATAATCCTTCACTGTGTGATGATAGCCTCTGACCGGTAAAGTTTTTAATCAAGTGAGGAAAAACTAGGCTCAGTCACAGTCAGGTAAATCGGTAATCTCTCACAATAGAGCAGTATATAAACTATCGCTACTGGCACTGTTCATCTTCCAGTTTATCTTACAGATTGTAATTTAATTTGATGATAATAATCAAATGATCTTGGGTAGGCTTTCTTTCATGTAATCATGTTAGCTAGGCCGCACAGGACCACCACAAGATTTACTTTAAAAAAATGTCTCATCAAACTGTCTGGAAGTTTAAGAACCGAGTATGGAAACTCTGAAAGATTTCGTTATTGCTGGGATTGCAACAGGTGATCAATCTAGAGAAAAAGATAGAAAACCCATAACACCATAATCATACTTTAAAAATCAAATAATCTTCTAAGCGCGCGATAAATTTCCCTTTAAGCCTATAATACACTCGAGTATTTAATTATGTATTTAATAAACACTGCGCGAATTCTAGTGGTTAAAACACACATCTATAAAACTAGGACTTAACTGAATTTATTAATTATAAATTCGTTCGCGACTTTAAAAGTTAATTTAAGCATCTATTATCTTTTGAAATAATATAATAGATAGATCATTATATTTACAACTGGAACTATTGAGATGGTTTAATTTAATAGATTTAAATTAACACAAAATCCAATGAATATTTAATGAATGAACTAGACCACTGATCACTCTACACAATATATATTTTACCGCTTTGCACAGAAATAGAATTCACTGCAAATATAAATGAAAATCCATGGGATAATCTAGCAAGATTTCAAATATCGCTAGTGCTTCTATCAAGTTCTGGCCAGCGAGTGATGAAGTGTATTTCTACGTAATCTGTATATCTACAACTGGAATGCAAGATGAGTAGGACATGAGAACTTTGACAGCTTTTTTGATCTCATGAACTTTGGGGGATCTGACCGCCAAATCCAAAGAGAGAAGCCGCCCCTGGCCTCTCGTATCTTCGCTCGCTGCTTCCCGTTTCGGCTTTCCCCGTGATCGGTTCTGTGCTTAACACCGAGATGCGAAATCGTTTCAGGGACCACTACTGTCTGTGATAGCATGCCGCCCGTCCTTCCTGAGATCTCCACCAGTGTCTTTCTTCTCGTCGCTCTGGTCCATCTTGCGAGCGGTTGAGTGTTCGCGCGGAGATGATAAATACCTGCAGGAACACTAGCTTCTCTGCTCGGGGATCGTCTCAGTGTCTTTGATCTCGTCCCGCATACTAAATGAGTCCCGGTCGGTTCGCTCTGGCGAAACGAAAAGTTACAACAAATGTTCAGGGGTTCTAATGTTATGAAAAGCTAAAAGTCCCTTTAATCATCCATCATATCAGGGAAAATTCACTTATCGAACTAGACGTACGTCACAGTCCTCAAAAATTTCTCAAAAACATTGTCCGGTCCGATTTATGAATCTTGTTTCTAGTTTTAACTCTGGCAGTCTGGTTGTCGTCTTGGCAAGCAATTCTCACAGTGTTCTAATCTGGCTAAAGTGTCAGATTATGTGGCTCTTTACCTTCCCCGCAGTTATTTGTTACAATTATAGGCGGCATCCAATCAGGAATTTGGTGGTTCCTCTATTTTGAACCCCCCACCAACCGTTTCAAAACTGCATATTTAGGTGGGGTAATTCACAATTATTCAGACATGGAAAATTCTGTGCTTGATGCAAAAGGTCACGTCTCCCATATATGAAGTGACAAATCCGTACACTCTTTCGACAATGTGCTTCAGATGTAATATCTTACTTTCCTCTAAAGTAATGTCTTTGAAACAGGTGGACAGAAAACAAAATTCGTCTCTTTACCATCTTGGCAAGTGCGGCACGTTCGCCTTATCAATGCTTAACCAAAGTCGCTGGGGCGATTTTAGTGTTAATCTGTAGTGTGATGTCGGCCACACCCGAGAGTAACCAACACGATTGTCGGTTAATATTATCTAATCCGTTCCTTTGCCCAGCCGGGAGGAGCGAGTAACCAAACAGACATGACGACCTATTGCTGAGAGGAGTGTAAGAATGTTTGAAAATATTAAAAATCTGCTACATAGCTGATGTGGTGGATTTTGATGTTAATTATGCGAATTATTATTAATTGTCTACAGAGTGAGGTCAAGCTATGTAAGTCCATGAGTCTAATAGTTGCTGATGATGTATTCTCAGGGGACCTAACTGCTACCACCCTATGATCTCACTCTGCGAAATATTTTGAGTCTATTAATTTTGATATGGCTACGTGTCTAGGGTAATGTATGGGTGATGTATGATAACAACTTAACACAACTGTAACTCAATATAATAAACTCAAGTAAGACAGTGGGTAAAGTTATTGAACTATGTTACAAATTTAATTTCCTGACTTTCAATGTTTTGAATCAGGAAGGTTAAACTCAAAATAAATGTGGTTATGTACACAGGTAAATACAGTTGAGGGACATCTTGTCCATAAATGATATTATTTAAAATGTTTCTGTACTTGTATCCCTGGCTGTAGTAACAATGTATTAAGAAGAGTCACTAGTTGGAAGAACTGTTCTTTTCATCATGTCACTAGAACGTTTAATTACAGTGTGGAGGTTAACCATATAATGCGAAGTCATTAGCCCTCAAAAAAGAAGGCTTATCTTTTAATCAGAGGCAAGTAGGTGGTTGACTGTAAATATGACACTTTCTGTCCACAAGAATCTCAGCTGGAGTCAGCTATGGCAGCTACTTCACAATACAAGCAACAGGTAAGTTGCCTCGTAGCAGCTTTTTGTCTCACTGGTTACTAGTTGATGCAACCCTGCAACAATGAACAATGCCTCCCTAAATACTCTTCATATACACAGCTCCACACCTAACAAATAAACATCGTTAAACATTCAATAGTGATCAGCACAAGTGCTAATCAATAGCTACAGTTCCTAATTGTATTGTGAATTCTTCTCAATCAGTGGGTATCTGCTCTTTTCCCACATGGCTTCAACACCTCTGTCACTTAGACTTTAGTTATCTTTTATATCATCAGCTGGGATACAACATCTCTTTTTTTCTGTTTAATGATCTGTCAACTTTGATAGTATGACGTTCTATTTATTTCCCAAGAGTTTTTGGAACATTGGCATGCAGAAGTATGCTAGTATCTTTCTTATCTTACAGTTGTAATAATGGTTATGGCAATAATCAAACACCCTTTAACTTTCAATTGCTTCATACGTCTGCTTTAGGCATGTATATGCTCCCTAGGATGTCATAAGCTTCCACAATCGCAAATGTCGCACCACTCAAATTTGGTGGGCCCCCTATCTGGGTTGGCCTCTACATAATAATAATATATCAATAAAAAAGCAACTCTTACCGCAATCAGATATGGAAATAATACAATAGTATAGATTAACTGGCGGATCAATGGGCACAAATCTTGATCGGCCGCTCGTCCAGACTCAAAGGCAATAAGTCACGCATACAACCGCTTTGGTCGTTTCATACTGTTTTATTAACGCACACTGACTAGGATGAAGTCATGGGTATTCTTCAAGTGGCAGCATGTTTTGCTTGGCCACCCTTTAGTTGGTAACATCCTCCTTTTTCATGCAAAATCAATGGATTGACATAAGGCAAGCCAATCAAATTTGAATCCAGCCAATTTGACCTTTTTCACTCTGACTGACGCGTCAGTGGAGAAAGTGTAAACATCCCAAGATTTTTTCAAAACTGGCTAAGCAGTTATCAGCGCGTTTGTGTCTAAGCTGTCTCAATTTCTTATTTCTACAATATCTCTGTTATTAACGATTGTGCGATTTCATAAAGGTGAAAACTGTCCGATAGTGATTATTAAATGGCCCACTCTTGACTTTCATAGTGATGACATTATAATTCATTCTTGCTTTTCGTTCACTCACTCGGAGAAGGATAAATGATAAGCCAAATTTTCCTCTTATAAAATGTTCTCATCCAACCATACAATACTTTTCTATAAGGTTAATTCATTATAAGGAAGCGCTAGTTGGTTAAACAATCTCATCAATGACAATGATCCCTAAATATCTTCATATACACATCTCCACACTAGATCTAACAAAATAAACATCGTTAAACATTACAATAGTGAGTCAGCACAAGTGCTAATCAATAGCTACAGTTCCTGACAACAGTATTCGTGACTTCTTCTCAATCAGTGGATATCTGCTCTTTTCCCAACATGGCTTTAACGCCTCTGTCACTTACACTTTAGTAATCTTTTCGATATCACTCAGCTGGGATACAACCATCTCTTTTTTTCTGTTTAATGATCTGTCAACTTTGATAGTATGACGTTCTATTTATTTCCCAAGAGTTTTTGGAACATTGGCCTGCAGACAGTCTAAGCTAGTCAATCTTTCTCTATCTTACAGTTGTAATAATGGTTATGGCAATAATCAAAGATCACCCTTTTACTTTCAATCATTGCTTCATACGTCTGCTTTAGGCATGCATATGCTCCCTCGGATGTCATAAGCTTCCACAATGGAAAATGTCGCACCACTCAAATTTGGTGGGCCCCCTATCTGGGTTGGCCTCTACATAATAATAATATATGAATAAAAGCATTTATCTTACCGCAATCAATGAAATAATACAATAGTATAGATTAACTGGCGATCAATGGGCACAAATCTTGATCGCCGCCGTCCAGACGCAAAGGCAATGGGTCACACACAAGGCTTTGCTACTGTTCTTAATCTGACTAGGTGAACACATATTCTTCAAGTGGCAGCGTTCGCTTGGCCACCCTTTAGTTTTATCTCTCCCCTTTTCAATATCAGTACCCAATCAAATTTGAATCCAGCCAATTTGACCTTTTTCACAGACGCGTTAGAAAGTGTAACATCCCAAGATTTTCAAAACTGAGCAGTTATCAGCGCGTTTGTCTGCCTGTCTCAATTTCTTATTTCTACAATATCTCTGTTATTAATTGTGCGATTTTAAAGGTGAAAAGTGATCATTAAATGGCCCACTGTCCTTTATCTATCCATTATAACTTCATATGCTTCGTTATCTTCGTTTCCATCTTTGTACTTTTCCTCTTTATTTATTCCAACTACAATACTTTTCTATAAGGCAAGGTAATTCATTATAAGGAATAATATGATCTTTTAATAAACAATATTATCATAACTTTTCAAACATCCCTTTTTATTTCTGTATTCTTCTTTCTTTCCGAAGAAATAATTATCTGAGTTTCCTCTTTTCCATTCCCCCCCCCCCCTTTTTTTTTTCTTCTCTGCCCACATGCGTTAGTCGTTTCAGTTGCCAAGTAACAAGTTAGGCTAACTTTTGTCACTTTAACTACCTCTTCCCCTCTCTCCTTGTATTTTCAAGACGGTGGCGACTTGGACCGATGCCAAGCTGTCTATCCGTCGTTCCTAACAATTAGTACGGGTGTAGAAAAAGTGGGGTTTGGTAGGTGAGACTTGCCCGCTCGCTAACAAATATTCAAATATTAGCCACGCGTCTTGTGTTTTAAGAGACGGGGCCTAACGACACACTGTCGCATGTTGTACTATTAATAGATTCTAAGAATGCTTTAGTTAGTTTTAATTTCAACAGTTTGATTTTACCCTTGATAATTTTCAAACTAGTAGCATTGTCTTCAACCAAGGTCAAATGTAGAAGTTGTTTATAGCTTTTCCACGGCAATAGTGAAAAAAAAATCAAATACGGTAATATGATTATATTTGAGAGGGGGGTTAAAACGGAGCATTTTATCACAGCTGAGAAAGAAAAGGGTGCTGACCATTGAAAAGCACGCAATTAGTCAGTACAACAACTGTCACAGAATATGACCGTAGTGGACAAGCGAGCGACCCAAAATTATGTGATAGATAGATAGATAGATAAATAGATAGATAGATAGATAGATAGATAGATAGATAGATAGATAGATAGATAGATGGATGGATGGATGGATGGATGGATGGATGGATGGATGGATGGCTGGCTGGCTGGCTGGCTGGCTGGCTGGCTGGCTGGCTGGCTGGCTGGCTGGCTGGATGGATGGATGGATGGATGGATGGATGGATGGATGGATGGATGGATGGATGGATAGATAGATAGATAGATAGATAGATAGATAGATAGATAGATAGATAGATAGATAGATAGATAGATAGATAGATAGATAGATAGATAGATAGATAGATAGATAGATAGATAGATAGATAGATAGATAGATAGATTTACTGATTGAATTAAAGAAATATGATTGAACTTTTTAATGATATCTTGACATATGTTTATTTGTGGATTCTTCACAATCTTCTGTCACTGTTTGAGAATGATCTGGTTGTCTTTTCTTATTAAGTGAGAAGTCTCTCTGCAGTTTTTCGATGATGTCTTTCATGCTAGAATTTTCTCTCTGCAGTTTTCTCTCTAGCACAAAAGACATTTAATGATATGATGTTGATCGTAAAAATGGTTATGATGATTGAGAAACAACATGAAAAAATGTAATGTATTAAATGAACTGATTTTAAATCTCATACTTTCCAGGCCAGTATCAGCTTTAACCGCTACCTGCACATCTGCCACCATCACATCTTTAAGAGGCTGCTCACTGACGCTCGGACGAAAGGTCAAGTGGTATTCGTGTGGGTGTGGTCAGGATTAATTTCCATGCCCCCACTGATTGGTACGTGCACTACATACTTTTTTTTTAACGAATAAACACGTGACTGTACAAATTACAAATGCACTAGGGTTTTGGGTTTTTATTTTTATTTCTTTTTCATTATGAATAGTATCTTACTGAAGGCAGAGATGCAAAGCTTTTTCATTTGTTGCTGTTTCTTTAACTAATTTGACAGAGATGCAAAGAATGAACCACAGCTGGGGCACAGCACTAAGGATGGCCGACGACCGAGCAAAGTGGAAGCACTTTGTTGCTACTCTACAAGACGCTACCAGGTGTGATGACCACCGACTGCTTTGGCAGCCGGCGGCTAAGGTTCAAAGAAGAAGCAGAAGACGGATTACAGCCACGAATTACAGCCATAGTCTTTGAAAGTTTGAGAAAAAACATACATTTTGGGGTTGGATTGATGCGAACATGTGAGTTGTGATTCTGAACTCACAGGAAAATTGTGGCCTTTCCCCACCTTGTTGCTCAGAAATGGATCCGTCTCTCCGGTGTAGTATAAAATAAGTATCATCGTCATTTTTCTATGCACTCCTTATGGAGCATGGAGACGCCACTGCACGTAGCCCCCCCCCCCCCCCCCCCCCCCCCCCCAGAAGTCTACACCACGCATCTACATGCTCTTACAGCAGTTGTTTCTGTGGCATTTGTTTTAAATGATCACATTTCCAGCCCCATGCACAGTGTCATATTAAACGTTACACCTGAGCCGACCCAGCTCTAATGGGTACCCTCCGAAGACGGCGAGTATCTGCCTGAATGGCGAGTGGACACCTGTCGGTGCGCAGGGAAAAAATTGATACTCACGTAAAAATCAGTCTCTGGTTAGAAATGTTAACCGGAGATTCTCGCCTCGAGTAATAGTGGACGTACGTTTAAAAAAAAAACGCTGCACGGGGCTAAAATAGGTTCATTATATTCGGATTTTGTTCCTGGCGGTCTTTGAGGTGATAAAGAAAGAAAATGACCAATGCTTACTCCTCGTCATGTAAAAAATCGCAACACAAACTATAGCTGCAAGAGTTACTTGTACATGAATGCTTTAGACCAGTGGTGGCCAAGCTAAGGTTGGCCGGGGGCCAGATTATGGTAAAGGGTAACACCAGAGGGCCAGACATATAAAATCCTTAAAAAATAACGTTCTGAGATTTAGTTTTACATATATAATGAACCACGTACAGAAAGCAGCGGCAAACTACTGTACAGCACATCTGCCAAGACATGTATACCAGTCTTCGGACTGAAATTACTGTTTTAAAAAAATATAATGAATCTGTTGTTTTAATTTGTTTTGTAATATGACATGTAATTATTTATTTCAAACATACATTTGTGTGTTATTTCATTGTGAAGAGTGTGGCTTCAATCAACAATAAGAGGCCGGCCAAAACAGGTTGGCGGGCCGGTCAAAACTGGTTGGCGGGCCGGATCTGGCCCGCGGGCCGTAGTATGGCCACCTCTGCTTTAGACAGTTGCAGTGGTAGGTAGCTCCGTGCCACATAAGGAGGGAAAAAGACAGTGATGAAAAGTGTCACAGAATTGGATCGTTCTGTTTTTCGTATTCTCTCTCTCTCTCTCTCTCTCTCTCTCTCTCTCTCTCTCTCTCTCTCTCTCTCTCTCTCTCTCTCTCTCTCTCTTTCCCATTATCTAACTTCTCATTTTTGGAGCCCAGAAATACGTACTACGGTCCCTGTTTACATTTTGTCACTTCGATTCATGTCAGGTTAAGGCGTAATTGACCATCCCGAAAGATTAATTGAATCACTAAACGTGATAATAACCAGATTGACTCCAGGTAAGACGAACTTGAAATACGGGTTTAGTTGCATAACCACGTCTGTCTAGACGGGCAAACGGATTTGTATCGCTCCAGCGTTAAGGCAAGCGATCGGGAGTGTCTGATAAGCTATGTACTCAGACCTCCGAAATTACCTGTGATAATAAGTACAGATAATCTCAATCTTGGGAGACATTTAAAGAAGTGAGTTAAAAGTGTGATAATAGTGAACATGACCGATAATCGACGGAAATAACAACTCGTTATATGGAAAGTGACTGTTTGAATTTCACAAACGTATGAGTCAAGCAGAATATTCCATGAGGAAAGTTATCATAACACGCACTTTTGAATGCTATTGGCTGGCATTTGAGATGCGAATATAACATTCGTTCTGATTGGAAGTTTTGTAGGAAACGCCACGCAGAAGCTTGGGCCAAAAGCTGCGATATAACGTTGCACATTTTAAACATAGGACACTGCATTCCAGAATCGTCAATGTAGACAGCTAGGAGTAAAGCCAGGAAAGAATAAAAGTAAAGATTATGACCTTATAGGACCGGACGTATTGGAGTATCTTTGAACACAGCAAGGAAACTCTACATGTTAATACGGAAACTGGACTCCTACAGAACCTACTCAGAAGTCACAGAGGGAGTCTAGATAGAAATAATACCCCTGAAGGGTGTTCTAGGCCCCTACATCAAGCTGCCAAAACTATTCAACTGAGCAAGAAGTCTAAAGTTCCCAAAAGGTATTGGAGGGAGTTGAAACATATATTTTATACTTTGAATTTGACATGTTTGAACTTGCTGATGGTTATACAGGTCCTTGCGAGGCTAGCAACCTCACCATGTGAAAATGATATATTCATGAACAACAACAGCAAAGCGCTGGAGATTGTTTCGTGCTAGTTCTCACCGGGAACCAAAAGCAGAGATAATCCCAGACTCCAAGTGGAGCAGGGAGTCGATGATGATGACATCGTATGTATATATTTACTATCATTTGTAATACGTTGTATGTATACTTGAACATGTTCACCCAGGCACAAGCTGTTGCTCCAGTGGAAATTTTCCCAGTAAATTAACTAAAAGAATGGTTATTTTCATCATATCCCCTGAGTTATGTGATGTACGCTCAGGAAGATTAAAAACTCAGAGAACAAAAATTCGGTGAACAGGACAGCGGGAAAGGCGCCTGATTAATATCAGAAAAAAAAAAAGACTTAACACAGGAATTTGTTCTTTTATTCCCTCTAAAGACTGTGGTACGGATCGAAGAGACCATTTGAGGTACTACTCGACGATACCAGTTGTACTACTATTCTGTGGTTCAAAGCTTGCGATCGACACTTGAAACCTACGTTCCTCGGGTTGTGAAGATACCTGCCTTGACCAGGAGAGGTTACCTCTTGAACTAATCTGGAGACGTGCCCTCGCCACGGAGACGAATTGACGGAAACAGCAGCATCAGCACTTCAGCGTTTTGGCAGCTAAGTTATATTTCTAGCAGGCCAAATAAAACATAATTCTGTCTATGTTTCAAAATTAAACCTCCTAAAGCCGACATATTTTCCATGAAGACACTTACTTTTTATTAATCACCAGCTCTTATTTATTTACATTTGTTCAAGAGTAATTGATCATTAAATTTGTTATATGTTGTTTTACAAATTCATAGTTGATTTAGTTATTACAGAGAGAAGTGCATATGCATGAAACAGTGTCTTTAATATATATCTATATAGAGCTAATAATAGAGAATTTTACTGTTGATTCATTTGGGGGGCTTGTACGAGCTAATAATAAATTAAAGAATAATCCTTCACAAAAGGCGGCGGGCAGATAAAGAGTTTGGTTTAGTTTTTAAGGACTATCTTCATTGCACACGGACAACGCCATCAGTGCTCCGATCTCCTTCCTTAGATCACACAAGGAGGATCTCAGCGCAGTGCACGAACTCCGTAGCACCGGCGAGAATCCTAATGTGTGTATATTATATATAGGAATCACACATTCTATAAACATTTTTTGTGGTGGGTAGGTTTCCTAATTTTTTTTAAATTTTGCCAGGGCAGCGGCCTGATAAGCCTACTCTTTCCGATTTCCAACTGCCGTGGGATTTTTAACGTGCGCAACTATTTTTTCGCCCGTGTCTGTATGACGTAATTAGGACCACTGGTTCTGAAAAAAATACTTCAATAAATTATAATCCCTCAACTGGGATTTGAACCCGCTACCTCTTGGTGGACGCCATACCTCTGAGCCACTCCGACCCCCAGATAAAGAGTTAACATTGCTAAGACTCATTCAGCCTTGTTCTTGATTTCTTAATATCTTGTGAATACTCCCTCGAGGTAGTAGCATAATCATCCTTCTATCTCTATCTCTGCCAAGACTAATCTTGTGCGAAGGGAGATACCTTTGAAGACCCACAAATGTTACTCTAGGTTTTGGCCATTGCTGGACCATCACTGCAGAGCAAGGGGAGGCAATCCATGACAATAAGTGAATTGTAGGTAAAATAAATAATCCACAATTATAAGTAATTCGAATAATACGTGATTTCAGGTCATACGATAGAAGCTTTGTTTTGAATAGAACATTAGATGTACAGTTGTAGATACAGTAACAGACATTTGATTGCAGGGTGTAAATGTAACCTCTCCCCTCCCCCTCCCTTTTTTGTTGTCACGTGATGTGCATAATACAAAAGGCAAGAGGAGCTTTCATTGCATTGGGAAATATATGGAGATCAAGAGAAATAGGATCCAACACGAAAATAAGAATCTTCAACTCAAATGTGAAGTCAGTCCTATTGTATGGCTCTGAGACATGGAGAACAACAAAGACAACAACCAAAAAGCTACAGACTTTCATAAATGGGTGCTTGCGTAGAATAGAGGGATTAAAATGGTATGACAAGGTTACCAACGTAGAACTGATGACAAGAACTAGACAAGTGCCAGTGGAACAAGAGATGAGAAGAAGACGATGGCGATGGATAGGACACACACTGAGGAAACCTGTTGATAGCATTACAAGGCAGTCCTTGTTCTGGAACCCGCAGGGCAAGAGAGGCAGAGGAAGACCAAGAAGTACATGGAGAAGAGAGTTGGAAACAGAGGTGAAAATGATGAGGAGAACATGGAAAGAACTTGAGATGATGGCACGTGACAGGAGGACTTGGCATGTGTTTGTTGAAGGCCTATGCTCCTTTGGGAGTGGAGGGTTATGAATGAATGAAATGAATGAATGATGTGCATGTTTGTGGAGGTCACGTGATGTGCATCGATTTGGGGGATTTTAATATGCGTTACTTTTATTGTCACTTCTGCTGGTTCATTATTGATGCAGACAGTTGACATTAACTATTAATTCGCAGATTACTATAGTATTTGTCTGCATTATCTTTTACTTTGCGCAATCTGCTTGTTTTCACATGAAAACTCAGAGACAAACACAAAACTAGGAGAATAAACTAAAACAACAGAGGCACACGACAAACACATCACTAACGAATAAGTAACCCGCCAAAACATGTCGGGAAATAAGTAAATTGCGCTCGTTGTCCTGATAACGGCACTAAATCTCATGTGGTCACTTCTGTGATAAAATGGGTTATAAATTGTGGGCAGCTGGATGGACTTACCATCCCTCCTTATTTCTTTCTGATTTTTGGCACGCGCATTTCACTTATTTTCGTTCTTCTGTAGATGTAAAGTGGGGTAACTGGCCTGTCACTTTAAAATCGGACAGGTTTACCTCCCCTTTCTTTTATGTGGTAGGAGTAATCTTTGAAGCGTCCCGTACTCTCTGTGGCGGGAGAGCGGCAAAATTGCCCTGGCCTTTAACACTAGGGAAAGCTCTTGCCTTTCTTGTGTCCACGGGTAGAGCCTATTACGCCATATATTGGCGGTTTCTTTCTTTATTTTGCACGAAAACACGGGAAGCTGTTTCTGGAGTTCCGTCATGTTACGTGGCAGCCCGGGCGACAGAGTGACTCTTTTCGAGACACCTGCGCTGCTGGATGGCGGGCACAAAATCTTCCCCGTGTTTGATTGCAGGGAACTCTGGGACTCCCTCAGCGTAATACCCAGTCACTCTGTTATGCTAATTTTTTTTTGTAGCTTGTCGCCAGGAGAATTCTCCAGGTAATTCTTACGACTGTTTTCGGCATTCTCTACGTAGATGTTAACCCAGGTGTTCGAACACCTGGGACTTATTCCTTCTATATAATTGATTCTCTTCTGCTTCTAAATGCTTCAGTCCTAAAAATTCCTGTCGTGAGCGGTAGAGACCCTTGTGCAGTTTGCCACCTAAATCAGTGAGGGATATTCTCCACAAGTCTTGGTAAAGATTCTTAAGTAACGTAAGAGCATTAATTTTTTTCTTGGATTTTATAACAAGTCTGAGTAAGCCGTTATAGCGGGTTCTAGTAATTGTTAGTTCGGCTACTACCCAACAAACACCTGGAGCTATAATAGTATTTTCTTTTTTGTGTGGAAATTATGTTATGCCACTTACGGTTTGCTTCTAAGCCAAATAGTTGTGTACCTTAAACTGCTACATGGAAGCTCGGCAAGAGAACCTCCTTATTCGCAAAGTGTACATATATCTAACCGGTTTTACTAGAAAATAATGGTTAGCACAGAGTGTAACAATAAGCTATTTTCTTGGTTTTACGGCCTCTGTAGTGTATACATTTTCTACCTGTAAGGTTGTTTTAATTGATTACTTGTGTACTGTATGGTTACTTTTAACTCAGTTAAAGATTTCCCAACAGTAGCTTTATATGGTGTGTCATAAAGATGCTTGTAAATGTAATGAAATTAAATGTACTACAGCCAGCCTGGCGATTGTGTTTTAAACGCCTGTGCGTTAGGCCAGACTGACATATGTTATAAGGTCAGTCCTGCGCCAGCTAACGGCCAGGTTTGTTTACATACCTAAAACCCTCCCAGCGCCAGTCGCGGGTAACCTGATTACGCAAAGTTATGGTCAATGAGAGAAGAGGGGAGTGATAAAACTGTGGGACCAGGTCAGCACTGGCCTGCAAATAATATTGAGAAGAGACGAGTTGTATATAAGTTAAACTGTACCGGTGTGTTTAATGTTATAACATTTAATGATCTAATTTGACTAGATGTTAAGGCCGGATACAGCAGCAACCTATTTACATTGGGGCGTTCACACCCACCACAGTCGTTTGCTTTATCAGCCTCCTACTAAATAGTCATTCGGGGATTCCCCTGGATGGGAATATTTGTTAACGCCACCTCGCCAAATAAGCGGAACGCCCATGCTCCACTGGTGTCAACGACATACATCGCCCGTATTATCACACACCTTCAGAAGAGTCAGGGGGCCTTCGCCACTAGTGGCGTGATTACTGCCAACGTATAAATATTTATCTGTTGAGTGCATTAACTTTGAGATCCTGGATTTACAGCGCGCTAGTTCATCTATAGGACGGAATACCGTGGGGTTGTTGGTTTCCACGGATTTGCAGCAGCTCAGGGAAAGAATAGGGTGAAAAACTTTCCTGTCTGCTATCAGCCAACAAGCGGTAATATACAACCAGTGTGCCAACGAAGAAGGCCTATGGGGGGATTGCGCTCAGATAAATGATTAAGAAGAGGAGAGCATATAATAAGTGTGGGGCAGGGACATTAAATTGCATTAGCTGTGTTGCTGACTAGAAGAAGTCAGCGGGGTATTTTCTTATTATTTCAGGGTTCCCTGGGGAAGGATTATTATCAACATCTCCCGAACAACAGCGGGAGTATAACTCTGGGTGGTTTATTATCATTGGTATCACGTGTACTAGTAATGTGGTTATTTGCGTTTTCTTTTGGTGGGGGTTTTTTTTCTGTGAAAACGCATTTGTATGATTTTTGTGGTTGTGACTTGATCTTCCTTGCCATACCTGAATTTTTGTTGTTGTTGTTAATAAACTAGACAAATTAATTAGCGGATCAGACTCTACTTTCTATCTGTACTTATACTAAATTTGCTTGTGGAGTCACGAATGTGTACCTAACCTTATCTCCGAGAGAGGCAGTGTGACAGTAGTTGAAACAAAGTCATTGAGTGGTAGGAGGCAGAGTCAGTATCTGTTCTCTACTCCCGATAACTATAAGTCACTATCCACATACAATACCATAACTCATCTATCTTCTCAGTCTTCACTCAGACTTTTGTCTTGTCTCAGACATCACACAGACTTTTGTCTTGTCTAGGCCGACTCTTGAAGCCCACTCGTGACAACTTCATCCCTTTTCGTTCCATTTCAACTTCAATGGATTTTTGTAGTTAAGCTTTTCATGAGTTATGGTCAGTGGTCAATGCACAACAAACAATTTGAAAGACCTGCGTGCTCTTTTAACGTGTGTTGAATCTTCAAGGCTGTTCGCTCCTTTTTTATATATTCCGAAAAGCTGACGATATTTTTGTTTCATTGTTCGTTACAGGACGTTTCAATTAGACACTTAGTAATATGGGAATAATTATATTCATCATTAATTCGTCATTTCCCCTTTCTCTCCTTAGGACGTACTGAACTACCACTGCAACTAGCCCCTTGCAGGAAGTATGCACCAAAGTATTCATATACTCCAGCAGCGGGGGTTTATGTAGCAATAAATGTTACATCGTGATGTTTTTTTTTTAATGTAAAGGTAGTCCCACAACAGATACTGCCATAGGAGAGTGAAGTGTTAGAGACTTAACTATACTAGGTCCATCATCGAGAGGGTGAGGTGACATGTTCCCTTCCTCGCTGACTTCTCCTTCCCTAATTCAAAAGTGGAGTGAAGTACCCAGTTACAGCTGGGTAGACTGGAGCGTGACAGTACCGTGTTTTGAACACGGCACCTATGCTGCGAGAGGCAGGCTCTAACCACTCTACCAATCGGACGCTCGTTATGGTGTTACAAACCCCATATGCAACCGTGTACTAGGCGCCTCTTACAACTAATACCTGAGGGAACAGCAGCCCCATACTTCCTCTACCTCATCAGAGACACCCCCCCCCCAACCTTCTCCTCTAGGCACTACATGGGGTAATGATGTTATCAACTTTATCTTCGGTTCCCCGAGTAGCATAAGCCTTCATCTCAGTCATGCCAAGATCACCCGATCTGTTTAATTCTTTCAAGGTCCCTACATTTTACATTATCCCTGACATTTCTGTAACCAGTTCCCTTCTTCGTAAGCTTTTTTTTCTGTCTCCTTCTAAGTATCTTAGGCAGCGGATTTAAAAAAAAAAAAACAGGTACCGCCTAATCAACAAGTTTCCTCAAAGTGTGTCCTATCCAACTCTCGTGTCTTCTTCTCACTTCTTTTTCCACTGGCATTGTCTGATTCGTGTCATCAGGTCCATATCGGTGATCTTGTCAAATCATTTCAAATCTTCTATCCTACGTAAGCATCCCTTTATGACAGGGTATAACTGCGAGTTCGTTTTTGCTGTGTCCCTGTTTCAGATCCATACTATAAGACATATACGTTTTAGTCATTTTATGACTTTTCGTCAAACTTTCATTATGTTTTGCATCTGTTTTGGTTGTGAGATAGCAGCCCGTTCTCGTCAAAATCTAGATCGTTAATGCCGCGTTCACTAAATATCGCTTTTTTTTCTTTTTTTTTTCTTTTTTTTTTTTTTTGCTTCATACAACTGTTTTCATAACCAAGTCTATAGGCAATTATTTGGAAGAGAAATTGTATCAGGATGCCTGCTGCACTCCAGCTTTATTTAAATCTCAAGCTGTTCTGTAAGTTGTTCTTCAAGACAATTTCTACATTTCCTGTCTTCATAAGTTTTCTTTGATAGGCTAATTACCATCAGCAGAACATTATGCCTCATCAGTTCCCAGAGTGTGATGTCTGTCTAAACTCTCTACTGTTATGGCATGATCGCTGTGATACAGCTGTACTGCACGAAATAAAGAATTATCCAATCATGTGAAATATAATATGGGAAATCCTGCGAAGCCGGTGTGATTACCATAAAAGTTGACAAAGAACACTCTTAAATTTGCTGGCTACATAGGCTATGCTAAAGCTGCAATATGCCAAGAAAACTGGCAGGTATCTTGCACTACTCAGAGAGATAAGGTAATATTAAACGAACTGAAATAATCGGATTTCGTCGCGGCAAGTTTCACGAACCAAGAGCTAGTGCAATGGCTAAAATTGGAATATAGAATGTTGGGGAGGTGGGGGATTGATGATTCACAAAAGGGCATGGATGCGAATGTGTTAATGCGTGGTTGTGTGGGTGACGTGAAATTGTTTGAAGAAGCCACGAGAGCATTGTGTGTAAGATGTCCGTCGAGACTAGCTGTGTTCGAGGATTGTGTAGAATATGTCCGGATGGACCGGCTGTATTATAGGCAGTTTTGAATCTTATGAAGGAGTTGTCTCTCAATGATATAACATTTTAGGAAAGTGTCGGATACATCTATATGTATAATAAGGAAATTTAGAAATAATACGGATGTGCCAGAATTTTTATAATTGATTATTATTGATGAAATGGATCCAGTCATACTTGCATAACAGGAGAACTAGAGTCACTCTTGACGGTCTGCAGAGCAGAAAAGTGTTGCTCCATCAGGGGGTACCTCAAGGAGGAGTAATTTCCCCAACACTCTTCCTTGTTTACATCAATGACCTGGTGAAAGATCTCCCTGCAGGAGTTAAAGCTGCCTTATATGCAGATGACCTAGTACTCTGGTGCGCTGATGAAAATGTCACCACAGCAAATTATAGAATGCAGCGGGCAGCAGACATGCTAGTGTCATGGGCAGAGAAATGGCTTATCACAATAAACACAGACAAAACCTCCACAACACTGTTCTCCCTCGCCCCCAGGACAAATCAGCTAACATACACCTAGGGACAACCGTGATCAAGGAAGAAAGCTACCCCACCTATCTTGGGGTGACATTTGACCAAAGGCTTACATGGAATAAGCATATTGAAAATGCAGAAGGAAAGGCCCGAAGACGACTAGGCATACTCAGAAAATTAGCAGGTACCAACTGGGGAGCAAATGAACGAAATCTAAAGAAGATTTATAATGCAGTAAGAAGACCACACTTAGAGTTAGCTCAGCAGCATGGTCATCAGCTGCTAACTCACATCTGCAGTCTTTGGACAAGGTGCAAAATCAAGCTCTCAGGCTCATTACAGGAGCCATGAAAACTACACCAATAACAGAGATGCAAAAGGTTGCTGATGACTCATTGTCTAATAAAGACACAAAACTCCATGATCCAGATGGAAAAGTTACAACAGTTGCCAATGCATTCTGAAGGCAAGACTAGGATCATGGCTATATGGACCAAGGAAATGCTGTAGCAGCTTTGGCATCGGGGAAAGCTTATAGACCAGGTGCATGAAGAGCTATCATGAAGAATTAACTGAAGGGACCACCCTATCCCTGTAACATGGGAGAGGCCAGGTTTGTACCTCCAAATTAAGACATCTCATGGTCTCACAAGTGTATTTCTATAATGATCTGCAAAATACATCACAACGCTACATTGAGTATCCAGAAAGCGTTAGGCCTGATCACTGGATCATGCTATACATATGGAAAACTAATGCTGTTAGGAAAGGAGGTGCCGGGTATTTCTCATATCCTCCAACCTAATGAGACTACGCCATTCCCACTGGTAAATTCTGTTTCCAGGCATTATTTCTACAGCTGAATAAGCTCTAGAGCAAAGCTGCAGTGTTTTTTTACGTTGTTTTTATAACTCCATCTTTTTGGGGACCCTTCACAGTTTTAGCATTCCTCCAGATCAACTGACTGTCAGAGCTGGAGCTCTCAAGGCTTGGTACACTTCCCGTTGAGAAATGAACTACACACAGGTATGCCAATGCATAAATTAACAACTTGTGTACATCTCATTGTGGTGTACCCGGCATGAAAAGAGATATAGAATATTTGCAAAAAAGGTTACCAGAATGTCATAGAAAATAATGGAAGTCACATATTTGGAAACAGTTTCGTTGACCTGGCAATGAACAACTCATAGAGAACACAACTCCGACACTGCCCGATGTCCCAGGCTTAATTTTTCGACTAGGGGGACAGGGCATAAAAACTAATACACTGGTGCTCAACGCACTGCTTTGCTTAGTAGGTTGTGGATTACAAGATGTGGCAATGTTTTCTACAGACTGTCTCTGAATTGAGTATATTCGAAAGCTCTACCCAATCAAAAACCATGTCTACACCATAAAGAGGAAACTTTTCAAAAAGTAATTTCACATGAGAACTCGTCTGGACGTTTCCCAAAGACATCGCACAAGATAAGTATTATTATAGCCTGACCAAACACTGTTTTAGTCTTATAAACTGTTGCGCTCCAATCAAATAGGAGTTAACATGGCTAAAGGCTAATTTCCGTACGTTTCAATGTTTTTTCAAAACACACACACTTATAAAAAAAATTTTATGAGCAGAAATGATTTCATGCTGTCAGGCATCCCCACTATTTTATTTTGGTTATAATTTGGTAATTCCTAGACTATTTGCGTAACGTTTTACATATTCTTTGTCAGCAAGCCCTAAGGAACCCAAATATCACTAATCTAAGGGAGCTAGGTGGCTGCGTTCAAAATGTGCATTTTCTACCACCTCGTGTTCACTTCCATCCCCCATGTGGTGTCTGGGTACTGTCATGTTTTCAAACGTAAACCCAGTATACTTTTATCATAATTCCCTGTTTTCATAAGCGTTTTTCAGGATTTTTTAAAACCTAACTCTGGGTATGTTGTATTGAAATTTTATCACTGTCCGTCTGAAAAAAAAACTTAGTGCATGTGGCCTTACACGCGTGATGGCAGCAATTGTGTATCGCGCGACGCGTGTTTTAGTATTGCATGCTTCACCTGCCTTCATTCGCTCCCTCTCTCTCTTCCTGATTTATCTATGATCGGATTTTCGTTACGCCCAGTGTTTAAAATGGAATGAATGAAATATAAAATTTAGGTCATTGAATCACTTGCGTATCTCAAGGTTGCATTCCAAGAAATACAGTGAGGACACCCTATTTTGATTGAACGATTTGGGAAAGCGGGGGCTAAAATAACAGTAGGCGTTTTACTAATTTGATGTGACGTGAAAGCGTTCTCAGTTTTATTAGCATGAACGAATGAGAACACAAGGGGGATTACTTGCGTACAGTCATGTGACAGCACTGTCGGTCTTTTTAACCATCTTCTCTGTTTGTCTATCTATGTAATTTACCTTACTGTCCTCAGGCATATCTTTACATGTTTACTATCAACTATCGATTAACCCAACCATCAGGAGCGTATATAGGACATTATAAAAGGGGGGGGGGGGGGGGAAGGTTATTTAATTTTTTTTTTAAAATTTTAATGCATATTTTGGTACCGGTACAGTATAATTTACCCCATTCATCTACGGCCCTTGTCATGCCCATTCCATCCGTGTGTCCTGGTGTCTTCCTTTCTGTTTTGTTTGTATACATGCATAGTTTGCTAAACGATAAAGTGAATAGCCTTATGTATGATCCCGGGGGTCTTTGAAAGACCTTGAAAGAACAGTGACTACAAACACCCCAGTGGATGATGGTACAAGCAACTGACATGAGGGTGGTGTTATGAGACTCGGCAGACCTCTTCTCATGTTGTGCGTGTATAGTCACATGAAGTCTGCTAGACCATCGGAATGCTTGGTGCAGACTTCCTGACATGGACTTACCCGCAAACGGTAACCCATGTCGTATCGTCAAGGCAACTCGGTGGAACATGATGTCGAAGGTTGTTGGTGACGATGATAAGAAAAATGAAAAGAGCAACCTCATCATTCAATCCACTAGTCCACATGACAGAAATACTGACGAGCTGCATACAGGAGTTATGCTTGACCAGTTCCTGCTTGGATTCTAACCGGCCCGGTAACTCTGTACAAAAGTCAAGGCACCCTGGATTATGATGTCGAGACCATCTTGATGGTGACGCATAGAGATAATTAATAAAAAAGAAATCTCAGATACATGACACAGATTGACAAAATATTGACGTACAGCAATTTTAAAGACAATGGAATTGTTACTAAATATACTATCGTTCCCCCTATTATTTATCACTTTTTATATAGCGCATCATAGAAATGCAAATTAAAGATTTTAGTAAAAATGGTTGCAATATCTTCCGAGACAGTCCTCTATGCAGGTTAAGCATAAAAAACAACCTCAACCATGGTGATCACGTGCAATTTGGTTTGCTGACCATAAATTCCACATTTTTAATGCTGTTTTTTTCAAACTTCCGTCCCCCACAAACAGGTGAAGTAATCGTGCTGATTGACATTCCACGTGCAATGGTGACTTTTTCTGAACCAGAGTATCACTCTTAATTGTTTTACAATCAGCAGACTTAGGGTAGTATCATTGACACTTGCAAAAACCATTTGCACCACCGAAAAAGTCCAGTCATTGCCACTTAACAAAGAATGAATGGCTTATAGCGTTGGGTTTTAAAGTAGGGTTTATCTGTCCGTGAGGTTGCCTAGACAGCATGCAGTGTCACACTCTACGATCAAAGAATTTTTGAGAGATTTCCAGCCACAGGAAGTGTGGAGGATCGCCAACGGCCAGGTCGCCCTACATGCACCAATAGACATGATGACCGGTACCTCTTGTGTCCGCACCTAGCGCCATCGAACAGTGACTTTTCCACTCTAAGATTCACTGAGACAAACTGTAAACTGAGATGTCAGTCAAACTACATTCGCAAATCGTTTACATGAATTTGGACTGCGTGCTTCGCACCATGCAACGTTACATGAATTCTTGCTCGACGACCTGCAGTCGAATCACCCTTGCTCATCGCAGAGCAGTTGCTTGGTGTTCGCGAGGCAAAATCCGATGGACAAGGGCCAACCCAATGGAGTCAGTTCTCTTCCACTGATGCAAATCTCGCTTCACGCTGTGTCATTCCAATGATGGGCAGATTCGAGTTTGGAGACGACCTAGGAGAGGTCGATTTACTGATGGACACAATTAGAGAGGTGGATCGTTAAGAAGGAGGGGTTGCTGTCATGGTCCTGGAAGGCTTCTACAGACACGGCAGGACCCCCACTCTACATCAATCCAAGGCAACTTGAGCGGCCCAAGAATGTATACCAGAACGAAATCTGTTCGGACCAATTGTTCCAGCCTGCTCTGGAGGGCCATAGGTGGTTAAATGCCATCCGTCAAGATGTAAAACGCTCGAATCCCCATCGAGCTCTTTTGGTGGAAATGAGTTTATCTCAGCAACAAGGGCTCATAGGATGGCGTGGCCAGCTCATTCACCTGGACCTTTCTCCGATTGAGCACTCTGGGTTGTCTTTTGGTCGAAGATTGTCAACAAAATCACCCCGCCCAATGGATGTTGCAAGCTGACTGCATTTCTGCTTCAGGTAATGGCAAGCAGTTTCCTCCAGGTACTCTTCGGACCTAGTGGACTCGATGCGTCTACGCTGTCTTGAAGCTTTGGCTGGAAACTGCGTGTCATTCCCCGATTTTGAAAATGTCTATTTGTCCAATATCTATTGTGTGACTTTTGGAAAGGTGGGTGACACACTTCACAGCTTCATTGCGTTTGAATGTGTGTTTCCATTTCTTTACGTGACATGTCAATTTGGTATTCAATAAATGCCGTTTTGACTGATACCAATTACATTTATATCAGATTTGTTTTATGGTTTCAACCAAGGTTTTTCTAAGTGGCCCTTGACTTTTGACGAGTAGTATAGATACGCCAGGAAACATGTCACGCGCACTGTTGCCAGATTTTGTTGAGTGTGTCACGGGATGCCTCCTATGCTTTGCAGTGATGGTCCAACAATGACCAAAACCTAGAACATCTAATGAGGGTCTTCAAAGGTATCTACCTTCGCTCAAGATTACTCGTTGCAGAGTTGGAGATAGAAGGATGATGATGCTTCTATCTCGAGGGAATTTCAGTAGATAATTCAGAAATCAAGAACAATGGTGAATTGGTCTGAGCAATTGTTAACTTTTTATCTGCCCGCCGCCTTGTATGAAGAATTATTAAGTTTTTTTTATTGTTAGTTCGTTCATGCCCCCAACTGATTTAACAGTAAAATGTTACTTTATTAGCTCTTGTATATCTGGAAGAAATACTGATTTATACGTGTGCACTTCTTTCTGTAATAATTAAATCAATTATGAATTCGTAACACATATGACACATTTAACAATAAATTAATCTTTAATAATTGTAAACTAAAGGAAGGATGGTCATTTAAGGTTAGTTTTCGTCACTGAAATTCGCTGGAAGTGGAATAGGTTTAAAAAAATGAAATGTTCATTTGCGCTCTGACCTGATAAAGTTTGACTTAGCTTCCAGAGCGATGAAGTGTTCTGTTGACTGCTCCGTCAATTGTTGACTTTTGTGGTGAGGGTACGTCCCAAACGTGAGTGCAAGGGGTAATCGCTCCTGGTCAATGCAAGTATCTTCACAGGCCGTTGAAGGTAGGCGTCTAGTGTAGATCATACGTTTTTGAACCCCAAACTTGTCTTCCAAACTGGTATCGTAGACTGGTATCACAAACCCAGTAGTTGGGAAATCTAGACTTCTTGTTCAGTTGATTAGTCTCGCCAACTTGATAAAAGTGTCTCAAACACGCGTCTGGAGTATTACCTTCATTTTGTAATCCCTCTATGACTTGTGAGCAGGTCCTGTATGATTCCGGTTTCAATATTAATAAGGGTGGAGTTTTCGTACTGATGTTCCAGAAGATGCTCCAATACGTTTTCTGTCCGGTCCTTTAATTCTGAATCCTGACTCTATTCTCTCCTGGCGTTGCCTGTGCTGTCTGCTTTGACGATTTGGCGTGCAGTGTCGTATATCTCGAATGTGCAACGTTATATCACAGTTTTCCTGTCCACGCGTCCACCTTGTTTTCAGATCGGCTTCCAATCAGCAGCGAATGTATATTTCCTGCTCCTTCATTTAATCCAATCCATGAGGAAAGAAATTTTCAAACGGCGAACTTCTAATTTAATTTTTCAAGTCTGTCAACTCCGAACTTTGGTGACTGGAATATAACTTGCCCAAGGGGGGTTATAAAAGTTCACGGAAATTAATTCACATTCACGTATAGCTCACAGATGAACGAGAACAATGGTAATCAATAGCCGACTCGGTACGTTTGGATTTCATGGGACGATCAATTATAACATAGGATGAGGTGAATCTGGCAACATGTTCCTACATGACAAGCTATATCCGAATTTTTCCAGTCAATTTCCATTATCATTCTATTTCCTTGCCAAACTCTAATTCCTACCAATTACATTGCCTTGATTGCTGGGTTTCAAAAGGCAGCGGCCGTTGACCTTTCTCCACGGGCTATCGGTCATCCATCATCCATGCTTTATTCATACTCGTCAGAACATGCATCCCTTAAGAAATGTCCTACTCCAATGGACACTATCCATCAAATGTTCAGCCAGTATGCTATACTCCATCAGAATTCAAACCTTTTCTTCATCAAGATACATAATGGTTAGAATCCTATACTTGGCCTAAACCTTCCATTAGGTTGCCAAGACCAAGATGTCGGCCCAGTTCATAATACATTTATTATGATCCATCTTTATCATTTATTCGCTCGGTTAGAAGTACTACTTCCGTTTCATACGTGAAGCTATAAAAACAGCTCAGCTGATCCATTCTGAAAAATCCAGACGTGTGGATTCCAGCTAGTATGCCAGCAAGAGTGGAGACATCATAAATTCATATATTAATATATCGTATTAATCTCTGGAGTGCAAGACTTTACGTGTACACAATGACCATGGGGCTGCTGATAAGGAAGGCCAGTCCTCCATTAAACGAAAATAATTCCCACTAATAAGGGACACCAATATCATTAAAAAACGGACCATCAGTCCCGGCTGGACCCTGCCTGATCCTCTGACGGTTCATACTCTCCTTTTTCTCCATGAGTAATTTTTCAAATATTATCTGTTTTTC
>JAMPIV010017000.1:197500-359920 GCA_024509875.1 Oreohelix idahoensis | reverse complement strand
CTCTAATTATAAAACCCCCAACCCCTATTAAATTATCAACAATACAATTTCCATATCATTTTTCAAATATTTATATTAAATCACTATTTTATTTCCCCACTTAATTAACTTTTTTTAATATTACTTTTTTAATTTATATATGTATGAATATATAGCTATTGATACTCTATAATATTATAGTATGATATTATTTTGGGGTTCTCTATTAGTATATATTGTGAGTGTGTAGATAGTAAATGGATAATGATGTTTGGTACCTTCCGAGGGAGTGTAATCACATAGATATTCGATGTCCCAGAACAAGATGGCCTATATGAGTCCTCACGAACTCACAAGGGATTGCACTCCTGGCAGTTTAATAATATCTTTGGCCTTGTATAATGTCCTCACGAATGATCACCAAGACTGCACTCCTGGACAGTTAATAATATCATGCGCCTTATATCCTTTAATGTTCTCACGACTCACAAGACTGCACTACCTGGCAGTTAATAAATATCATGGCCTATATTTTCTCAATGGACTCAAGACTGATACTCGGCAGTGATTAATTCATGGCTATGTTGTCAAAACTCACATTGACTGCACTTTCTGGCACAGTGGATAATTTCATGAGCCTATAATGTCCTCACGGACTCACAAGTACTGCATTTCATGGCGAGTTAACAATAATACTCAGCGCTATTAATGACTGCACCCTAGCAGTTAATGCAATAATATCATGGCAGACAATAATGTACTCTACGATCTAACAAGGACTGCACTTCGGGGCAGTTAATAAAGTATCATGGCCGATAATGTCCTCACGACTCACAAGACTCACTCCTGGCAAGTTTAACATTATAAATGGCTTTCTCAAGATGTCCTCTACGTCCTCACAAACGGACTGCATCTCGATGCGAGTTTATAATTATCATGGGCCTGATAATAGCTTCATAACAGCTTCACGTCAAATCTCTATTACTGCAGTTAATACTTAATGGCCTGTCCAAAATCATGGCCTTATAATACATAAATAGGCTGTACCACGGCGTAAAAACATAAGTCGACATAATCAAAGCACTGTACAGGCATACACTTTGGACAAAACCTCAGGGGTCTGCCTTTAATACTTAATGCCACAGGGACTCTACTCCAGTAACACGGGCTATCACACACTAGTCCCGCCAAAAACCAGACACGAGAATTGGCTGTTTAGAACCAACGCTCTCAATAATGACATGCAGGCAGCTAGCTGCGCGAGCAATTTCATCATCGCTCAAATTCTAGCTACAGGTAATAAAGTACATACTCAACATTTGAGATTAAACAGCGTTCACACGCTTTTTCTGTACTATGTCACTCAAAATAGAAGGAGATATTTCTATTATAAAGTTAAACAAGCCTTTCCCTCTTTATTGAAGCGCACAAGTTTGTGAACGTAACTCACAAATCTTACCTGCCAAATCATATTCAGAATTACTGCCATTTTCATAGGATCAACTCGTTACCACCCTCATTACTCTGGATTTCTTTTTTGAGGTTGATATCGAACACGTTGAAATGACAGCAGAATTATGTGCAGAAAATTACATGTGGGCAAAAGTACTGATACTTTTATAAGAATTTTAGAAAGGCATTAAAAAATAAAAAAAAAGGTCTACTTGCCATTAACGAAGGAACCGGAGACAGTACTAAATACCAGGTAAGATATTGTCTATGACTGTTTGAATAGGTTACTTGCCCCCCATGCTTGCCCCATCGCTGGCTATTCTGTGGTATGTATTGGCCATGTCAGTCACTTCCAACAAAAAAATTACAAAATAGCCTCGCTGTGCGCACTAACCATGACCCAAAAAACCCACCACAATCTTTCAAAACTTGATCTGTTACAAAAATAAAGTCTGTAAGGGTGGCGTGTTAGGTTTGGGTTTTGGTTTGTGTTTATGGAGGCAGTTTTGTAATGAATTGAAGCTATACAGCTTAACATGTCACGAGCCACACTTGCTAAAAATCTCGGACTGTGTCTACTAGTCACTCCCTACTTCACTTTTTTTTTTTAAGCATTATGAATCTGATAAAATAATTAATCTTAATCATAGAGAGTTCACCATTTGAAAGCTGTGTTTGAACTTTTCTGTCTATGAATATTGTCTCTTTTGTAGTCAACCATACTGTAGCAGACTCGCTGAACACTGTTTTGAAAACCATCAGGGGAGATCAGTACAAGTTGTTAATCTTGATCCTGCTGCAGAACACTTTAGTTATCCATTTTGGCTGGTATGTATATTACGATAACTAAGCATGCTTTTAATTTGCCTTCTTTAGGTGGCATCTCTACACTTATTGATTTACCATACATGTTTATCTGGCTGAATCAAAAATTAAGGAACCACGTGTAGATTTCTCCGATGGATGGGTTTGAAAAAAAATCGAAAAAGGTGATTCGTCTTACGAGGACAAAGGACAAAGAAAATAGTCTACGTTACGGCCACAAGGCCTTCGTCAGGAAAGGAAAGATAGTGAAGGCTAGATAGGACACATAAAAACTAAATAAAATAAAAACTGGGTACTTCCCTGAAGGCAAGAACCGAAATTCTATCAAAATCGCTGTCCTGTTGATGAGCGCGTGGCTGAACAGAAAGCGACTTCCGCCGCCGGATGCACACAACGCACACCAAGAAACCAAAAAAACGAAACCGGAAAATAAACTACCCAACGTGATAAAAGTGGGGACTGGAAATAATAAGGGACAGAATGAGTGGGAGATAAATAAATAAATATGAAATTAAAAAATGTATATGGCATACAAATAGACGAAAAGGATAAGAGTGGAAAGAGTAAAATAGAGCAAGAGAGGAAAGGGTGACCTCAGACAAAGGTGTGAAAAGTGTTGAGACCGGCTGGTTTTAGACACCCCATGCGGTGGATAAGACGGTTCTCAAGCTGTTCTCGGCTGGCAGTGTCAGAGGAGCAGGATCGGATCGCTGTGACCTGGATGTCGATGGGACCATGGTGGTCAGGACCATTGAAGTGTATAGCAACTGGTGTTGACTTTTGCTGAGCGATGTCATTTAAGTGCTGGCTGAATCTGTCCCCAAGTCGTTTGCCTGTTTGGCCAATATAGGTTTTGCAGCAACGTTTACATATGATCGTATAAATGACATTGCGCGATTCACACGTGAAGCTACTAGTGATGGTGTACGTAGCCTTAGGAAAGGACACCTTCTGGGTTGAGATGACATACTTGCACGTGTTGCATCGTGTCCCACCACAGGGTAGTGTGCCAAAGTGAGTGGCATTCTCCTTTGGGAGACGGCTGTGAACAAGAAGATCCTTCAAGTTCTTGTCACGTCTATATGCCACCAAAGGTGCTTCACTGAATACTTTTTGGGTCAGAGGCTCTGCTTGGAGGATAGGGAGGAGGCGGAAAAGGATCTGTTTGACAGTAGTACTGTGAGGGTGATGGGTCAAGATTAATTTGACTCTATCCGAAGTGGATTTATGGTGAGGTTTGAGGGCCTCCAGACGAGAGATGGGGAGCACACGTTGGAGAGCAGAGGTGAGAACATGTTCTGGATAAAGTCTGTTACGGAAAAAATCCAACATCTCATTGGCTCGTAAGTGGAAGTCATCGTCGTCTTGGCATAAACGGCGGAGGCGGAGAAGTTGTGAAAAAGGAAGGGAGTCACGACAGGCCCGAGGATGAGAAGAGGTATACAGGAGGTAGCTGTGGGCATCTGTCGGCTTGTAGTATACTGAGGTATTAAGGCCGGAGGGCGTGATAGAAATAGTAATGTCAAGGAAGTTGACAGATACTGTGGAGACGAGGGAGGTGAACTTGATGGTGGGGTGAAAGTGGTTCACAAAGTCGATGAAGCGGTGTAAATCAGTCTCAGACATATCTGTGAGACCTATGCCATCATCGATATATCTGCGGTAAAACCCAGGGAAAGGACCGGAGTATTGTTGCCATATCTGATGCTCCAAGTGGCCCATGAATAGACAGGCATAGCTGGGACCCATCTTCGTTCCCATGGCAACACCGCTAATTTGGTCAAAAAACTGACCCTCTAACAATCGCATTGTACACAACACGATTAAACAGCTTATCACTAGTAATGATCTTCCTCCCGAAGCATCTCATCTCAGGATTCATGACAGCTCTTTGGGCAAGCCTGTATTCTACATGCTCCCCAAAATTCACAAGATCGAAAACCCTGGAAGACCTATTGTCTCAGCCTGTTCTTGTCCTACTGAACACATTTCTGACTTTCTCGATAGCATTTTCCAGCCTATCGTTGTGAATCTTCCCTCCTTCATCAAAGACACCAATCACGCTCTTACAACTTTCTCCTCTATCCGACTCCCAGCAGACCGCTCCTACCGTCTTTTCTTGCTGGACGTCTGCTCTCTGTATACCTCTATTCCCCACTCTGATGGTCTCCGAGCTCTTCAGTTTTTTCTGGACCAACGCACTTGCCCTTCTATATCCACTGTCACTCTTCTCCGTCTTGCTGAACTGGTCCTTCAACTGAATTCCTTTGAATTCAATGGTCAGTTTTTTTGACCAAATTAGCGGTGTTGCCATGGGAACGAAGATGGGTCCCAGCTATGCCTGTCTATTCATGGGCCACTTGGAGCATCAGATATGGCAACAATACTCCGGTCCTTTCCCTGGGTTTTACCGCAGATATATCGATGATGGCATAGGTCTCACAGATATGTCTGAGACTGATTTACACCGCTTCATCGACTTTGTGAACCACTTTCACCCCACCATCAAGTTCACCTCCCTCGTCTCCACAGTATCTGTCAACTTCCTTGACATTACTATTTCTATCACGCCCTCCGGCCTTAATACCTCAGTATACTACGAGCCGACAGATGCCCACAGCTACCTCCTGTATACCTCTTCTCATCCTCGGGCCTGTCGTGACTCCCTTCCTTTTTCACAACTTCTCCGCCTCCGCCGTTTATGCCAAGACGACGATGACTTCCACTTACGAGCCAATGAGATGTTGGATTTTTTCCGTAACAGACTTTATCCAGAACATGTTCTCACCTCTGCTCTCCAACGTGTGCTCCCCATCTCTCGTCTGGAGGCCCTCAAACCTCACCATAAATCCACTTCGGATAGAGTCAAATTAATCTTGACCCATCACCCTCACAGTACTACTGTCAAACAGATCCTTTTCCGCCACCTCCCTATCCTCCAAGCAGAGCCTCTGACCCAAAAAGTGTTCAGTGAAGCACCTTTGGTGGCATATAGACGTGACAAGAACTTGAAGGATCTTCTTGTTCACAGCCGTCTCCCAAAGGAGAATGCCACTCACTTTGGCACACTACCCTGTGGTCGGACACGATGCAACACGTGCAAGTATGTCATCTCAACCCAGAAGGTGTCCTTTCCTAAGGCTACGTACACCATCACTAGTAGCTTCACGTGTGAATCGTGCAATGTCATTTATACGATCATATGTAAACGTTGCTGCAAAACCTATATTGGCCAAACAGGCAAACGACTTGGGGACAGATTCAGCCAGCACTTAAATGACATCGCTCAGCAAAAGTCAACACCAGTTGCTATACACTTCAATGGTCCTGACCACCATGGTCCCATCGACATCCAGGTCACAGCGATCCGATCCTGCTCCTCTGACACTGCCAGCCGAGAACAGCTTGAGAACCGTCTTATCCACCGCATGGGGTGTCTAAAACCAGCCGGTCTCAACACTTTTCACACCTTTGTCTGAGGTCACCCTCTCCTCTCTTGCTCTATTTTACTCTTTCCACTCTTATCCTATTCATCTATTTGTATGCCATATACATCTTTTTATTTCATATTTATTTATCTCCCACTCATTCTGTCCCTTATTATTTCCAGTCCCCACTTTTATCACGTTGGGTAGTTTATTTTCCGGTTTCGTTTTTTAGTTTCTTAGTATGCATTGTGTACATCCGGCGGCGGAAGTCGCTTTCTGTTCAGCCACGCGCTTATCAACAGGACAGCGATTTTGATAGAATTTCGGTTCTTGCCTTCAGGGAAGTACCCAGTTTTTATTTTATTTAGTTTTTATGTGTCCTATCTAGCCTTCACTTTCTTTCCTTTCCTGACGAAGGCCTTGTGGCCGTAACGTAGACTATTTTCTTTGTCCTTTGTCCTCGTAAGACGAATCACCTTTTTTCGATTTTTTTTCAAACCCATCCATCGTATTCCACGTCTTACCGCAGTTCCCCTCCACTTCCTCTAAGATTTCTCCCAAATGTCTATCAATATGTGATAATATAACTGAAGGCAGTTATCCACATGCGTGGTCTCTTTTGTCTGTTATTACAACTCACTGTATGGCATTACGATTTATAGTTTAACTTAGCCAAAGTCAGTTTTGTGCATGCTTGCATTTTTTCCTCTGCAAGGGGTCGGAGTGGCTAAGAGGTATGGCATCCACCTCAAGTTCTAGATGTGCCTGGTTCAATTCCCAGTTGAGGGAATATAATTTATGGAAATTTTTTTTTCAGAGCCAGTGGTTCTAATGATGTCATACTCTCCCCCTGGTCTCCTGGGTAGTGAGATTGGATGCCTAGCCTTCTCGGATAAGGGCGAAAAAATAGGAGGTACCGTGTGCAAGTTGCGCACATTAAAAATCCCTCTGCAGTTGGAAATCGTAAAGAATAGGCCTATCAGGCCGCTGTCCTGACAACATTTAAAAATTAGAAACCTACCCATCACAAAAATATTTGTAGAATGTGTGATTCCTATATACGCACATTGGGATTCTCGCCGGTGCTATGGAGTTCATGCACTGTGCTGAGATCCTCCTTGTGTGATTAGATCACAGGGAGGAGATCGGAGCACTGATGGAGTAGTCCGTGTGCAATGAAGATAATCCACCAAACCAAACCTCTGCACTTACATCTCCCTGTTACAGAACGTTTTTATGTGGTTTAATGATGGAGTGAGTGTAAGTAAGGGTTACTGAGGTTATCAACTCTTGTAAGTTAACTCAGGGATTAAGTTCATGTCTGACTTCATGTCAGCATATTGTGACTTGTGCGTGCGCATTGGGAAAACGTGTTATGTGAACACAAGTCTGGGTGACTGAGAGAGTAACCAAATGTGACTAGGGAGTCTGTGATCGAGCTGTGTGCTCATAATTTGTGACAGTGGGAAACCACAATTGTGATTGATATAGTGATTATGGTATAGATCTTACCTATTGTTGTATAGGCAATGTCTTCCCACCTAGGAGTGTTCCTGGAAGAACTTTGTCAGTGTTTATGGAGAACATGTTAAGGCAATGAGTTGGTCCTGCCTTGGAGCTACTGTGGAGTAAGGCGTTGTATATGTTCCACCTTGTAGCTATGTTGGAATAAATACAGGCGTTGTCAGGTTCCCACCTGAGAGCAGTTCTTAGAGAATCTATATGGCGATGTTTCATGCCGCCAATCATTTGAAGTGATTCACACCTGGATGGTGAATGTATTAGTGCGAGGAGTGCTTGCCGCACATAAGGGTCATTTGTGTACTGTCTTTGTATGTCAGTGAAGCCAGTCCGTGAATATTGTAGTAGAGTTATTTCCTAAAGGCAGTGTTAGCCTGTGTGTTATGTCAGTGTGCTTGACATTATTATTGAAATTCAGGATCTGTGGAAGAGTGTAAATAAATGTAATTGGATCTTTAACAGTGGCGTTTGATTAATTCATACGAGTCAGTATTGTTTACCACCTACACACCCCACCACTCATAATATAGCTCTTGACACTCGCGATAGAGCATTAACATCGCTTTGCTAACATTAGCATCCTCATTTTTTAGTCATGTCAGTAATTATATCTGGTAAAACTTGACAAAGGTTTAGGATTAACATGAGCCATTAGTATTGTGAGATATATAGCCATTTATTATTTGCACCTAACGGTATTTATTGCAAAATAAAAATAAAAATGCTGGAAACAGGCTTATGGTTAGCTGTTTCACATTAAGTTTTTGGGATTATGCTAAGGTTTTGGCTGCAGACACAGAAAACACTCACTAACTTTAACTCTAATTCTGCTTCAAGTGTTTTCACTAATAATAATGGAGTGAAGCAGTAGGTTTAAAAAAAACAATAAATTACCAACTTGTCAGTTATTACTGCATCTGTGGATTTAGACTGAGGGTAACTTAATCGACTGACGTATCGATAGCCATTTGGGAGAAATCTGACATGTGTTTCCCTTATTTGCAACTTAACCCTGCATCATCATAATTTTTTTCTGTGCGATATATGCTCGGATAATAAATATTGGTATAGTACTGCTCTCATTGAACTTGCTTTTATCATATTTGATGTTTGCTGACCTTTGTTGTGTGCCTTAGATAATTCTGAATCTGAAAGCTATTGTTGTTTCTGTTTTTTTAGTATGTGCAGAACTTTGTAGGGGCATGTACAATTTTAATATTTTAAAAAATCATTTAGAGGTACAGGGACACATAGGTATTCTTCACTAAAAACATGTGTACACAATAATATAATTTTTCTCATCTCACATCTGACCTGTTTTATTATCTTTTGTAAAGATGTCAGAGACCTGATACAAATAGATGATGCTATGGAAGACTCAAGTCTGAACTTTGGACCAAATGGGGGTCTTATATTTTGCATGGAGTGAGTAACTGTTTACTTTTTTACGTCATCACATTTTCATAACTTTTTTCATATTTGAAATTTGGTTTTAGCTGTATTAAAATGTTATTTCATTCTTTGTTATTGTTTTTTTTTTTTTCAATATTGACACTGTCATTGTTTAAATTGTTCTCCTCTGCTCTTCTAGTGAGGAAATTAATATAATTGTATGTGTTTATTTATAGAATATAATTTAATTTTTTTTGTGTATTCAAAATTTTAATAGAACTGGATGAAGTTAATACAATTTTCTGAGCAATATCATTGATTGGTTAAAAACACGTATGGTTGTAAAAGAACAGAAAAGCAAGAACCATGTTTTCCTCACTGAGAAACAACTGATAATACAGAACAGGGGGACCCTCACACTGGAATTTCTTTTTTTTTTCAGCAAAAGGCAAATGCTGCTTTCATGTTTGGAGCTGAAACATGAGGAAAAACAAAGACTGCACATTAAAATAATATACTATTTGCTTTTAAATGTTTATTACAATTTGACAAATTGAGTGACAAGAAGAAAAATAACAGTAAGTTAAAGGTCACTGGGGTAGTATCAAGTAAGAGCTCACTGACAAACAGACACGAAAACAAAAATGGAGATGAATGGTATAGAAAGTCTCTCACGTAGCTCGTTTCTGCAATGATGTGAGATAGATGGTCTACACACTCAGACATCCGACCTCTCATTTGGCAGTGACATGAAAGCTGTAAGGCAAAAGAAAGAGGGGAAGATGAAAGAACAGGGAAAAGCTATGGTAACAGAACTGAAGGATGGAAGATATACCTAAAGAGATATGGAGGGTGTGGCGGAGTTAAGATAGTTAGGTTACAGTATTACTTTTGTTTGTTGTTCTTTCAAGCCCTAGTAACAAATAGGCGCCTATGCTCCTTACCGTGTATAAAAGAGGATGATGGTGAATAAATTAGGAATTATACTACTTTTGCTTAATTGTCCATAATTTATTAAACATATATTGTAGCAAAGTTTGCCTTACTCATGAACTTTAGGTACCTGGCTAACAACTTTGACTGGCTGCGGGAACAGCTGGATGAGCAGGAAGATGACTACATCTTATTTGACTGTCCAGGTATCACATGAACTGTATATAATCTAAAAAAAAAAAAAAACTATAAAACATGTTCTACCCTTAACTTTGTTTTCCTTCAAGGTCTTTATTTTATTGGTATGAATAGCATGGAACTTGTTTATTTCATTAATTTTGTAAGGATTTTTTGAAATTCTAGTGTAATTAGTGCTTGTTTGATCTGTCAACTATTCTTGTTTGGTGCAAATAACTGAAAGATGGCATTAGACCTGCCAGGGCCAGAAACATACCTAGAAATCAATAGAAAGTCTTGAATGTGATCAGATGTAATGCTGCACACCACGTCATTGTTCCAGATTGGCAGCTGATAGTGCTATTTGAGTCCAGGTTATATGAGCTAGTTAAATTTCAGCTGGTTGACTACAGTCTGGTCTATTTTTTTGCTGCTGCATTATACGGAAGTAATAAAAAGTAGTCCCATAGCAGATACTGCCGTAGGGGAGTGAAGTGTTAGAGACTTCACTATACAGGGTCCTGCATCGAGAGGTGGGGTGACCAGCTGCCTTCCTTGTTACCCTGTCCTTCTTTAACTCAAGTGCTTAGTCAGGTACCCATTTACAGCTAAATAAACTGGAACGTGTCAATGCCATAAATTGAACCTGGCATCTTTGTCACGAGAGACCAGCGATCTAACCACTTTATCAATTGGACACTTATAAAGTACACTTTTAAACAGTATAGTACTGTCAAAATAGTATCTGATGGCACCTCTCTCCTGGCTGTCACCGTGGACGGACTGCCCCCCCCCTCTCTAGTACACATGTGACAGATCCATTTCCAGATCCTTCATTTGATCTAAAGATTGATGTCCTCTTTTCCTATCTGTTCCTAGGTTTCAGCATTTCTTACTCTGTTTCCAAATATTCTTTTTTCATACTTTGCCTTTGAATCATATGAGGATGCATTTTGTTTCCCATGTGTCTGCACCATACGGAAGAAGGGTTCTTATGCAAGCTCGATGCAGTTTTTTCTTTGTTTTCATAACGTAGATCTTGAATCTTCATTATTGATAAGGCCTGTTTATTGCCATGTTTGGTTTTCTAGTTCTTTGTTTGATCTCTGTTAACACATTCTTAGGGTCAGGATCATCGCTGAACATAGCGGGGCTTACATGACAACAACCTCCAGCGTGAGAATGGAGGTAGGGGCAGCTACTGCGGCTTTAAGGTGGTTGTCTGAATCTTCATCAACAAGGGCAGCTAATATGTCAGACTTTCAGTCAATGCTTCTGAAGATCCAAAATGGATGGCTACGGCATGAATGGAATACCTCCATAGAAGCCTCGAATCTTCAAGAACTGGTGTGGATCTACTGTCCTGGTCATGCAGGGGTACGTGGCAATGAAAGAGCTGACAGACTAGCTTCAAGAGCACCCATAGTAGGTGCATTGGATATGGACAAGGGAGAGATACCGAGGACAGTCAATGATTGCCTGTTAAAGAATGACACAGCAATCAGTGAATCATCAAGGCTAAGACTGCAGGAGATTGGCATTAGGCGTAAGACTGGCCGGAATAAACATAAGAAAGGATGCATCCGGCGTATATACAACCAGCACACAACAGGAACAATTAGCATTTATGCCCTTTGACGTTTGCTGAGAGAGACTGAGCACCTATGGGTTTGTCTGGAATGCAGTGATGTCGATTCTGAACTACAACAACAACAACGCACTGTTGTCTACTTATACTTTTACTTATCAAATGATTGAATTGCTTAATCATTTCAAAATGATTATTTGATTACTTGTAGTTGAAACACAGGAAAAAGACCAAAATAATGAGAATAAATGCAGGTAATGATAACAGGGTTGAACTTGAAGAAACACCACTACAAGATGTAAATCGTACACATATCTTGGCAGCAATATAGACAAAGTTGGAGGGACAGACAAGTGATATCAAAATAAGAATACAAAAAGCAAGAGGAGCTTTTAATGCATTGGGAAATATATGGAGATCAAGAGAAATCGGATCCAACATGAAAATAAGAATCTTCAACTCAAATGTGAAGTCAGTACTATTGTATGGCTCTGAGACATGGAGAACAACAAAAACAACAACCAAAAAGCTAGACTTTCATAAATGGGTGCTTGCGTAGAATAGAAGGAGTAAAATGGTATGACAAGGTTACCAACGTGGAACTGATGACAAGAACCAGACAAGTGCCAGTGGAACAAGAGATGAGAAGAAGATGATGGCGATGGATAGGACGCACTGAGGAAACCTGTTGATAGCATTACAAGGCAGTCCTTGTTCTGGAACCCCCAGGGCAAGAGAGACAGAGGTAGACCAAGAAGCACATGGAGAAGAGAGCTGGATACAGAGTTGAATATAATGAGGAGAACATGGAAAGAACTTGAGATGATGGCACTTGACAGGAGGACTTGGCATGTGTTTGTTGAAGGCCTATGCTCCTTGGGGAGCAGAGGGTTATGAATGAGGATGAATGTAGTTGTATCATTGCTCAGAGTGAAAAGTGCAGCATAAATATATTTCATGTTGTAATATTAACTCAATTATGTACTATAAATATCCAAGACTGATATATAAAGCTGTTATGACATCACCGTTTTTGTATATATTAAAGAAATTCCTTTGTATAACTACCTTTTTCCAGTGACACATAACATTTTATTTGACACACTGTGCATATCATCTCTCACATCTTGTATGATCTTTTCAGTTTTCACATCTGTTGTGGATCCTTCTCACGTCCAGACCTTGTAAGAACACTATATCTTTCACATCGTTTATGTTGGCTTCTTTCACATTTTATTATTATTATGCGTGTGTGAGCAGGCCAGATAGAACTCTACACCCACATACCTGTGATGAAACAGCTTGTGGAGAAACTTCAGTCATGGGACTTCCATGTCTGTGCTGTGTTTTTACTGGATGCTCAGTTTCTGGTGGATGCCGGCAAGTTTGTATCAGGCTCTCTCACTGCTCTGTCTGCCATGGTTAATCTTGAAATTCCTCATGTGAATGTACTGACAAAGATGGACTTGTTGAGCAAGTCAGCTAAGAAACACATAGACAGGTAAAGTTTGTGTTTGTCATGTTTATTTGGTCAGTTTTTGTGTTTGTCACTGTTGTTTGGTTAGTTTTTGTGTTTGTCGCTTTTATTTGGTCAGTTTTTGTGTTTGTCGCTGTTGTTTGGTTAGTTTTTGTGTTTGTCGCTTTTATTTGGTCAGTTTTTGTGTTTGTCGCTTTTATTTGGTCAGTTTTTGTGTTTGTCGCTTTTATTTGGTTAGTTTTTGTGTTTGTCGCTTTTATTTGGTCAGTTTTTGTGTTTGTCGCTTTTATTTGGTTAGTTTTTGTGTTTGTCGCTTTTATTTGGTCAGTTTTTGTGTTTGTCGCTGTTGTTTGGTTAGTTTTTGTGTTTGTCGCTTTTATTTGGTCAGTTTTTGTGTTTGTCGCTTTTATTTGGTTAGTTTTTGTGTTTGTCGCTTTTATTTGGTCAGTTTTTGTGATTGTCGCTGTTGTTTGGTTAGTTTTTGTGTTTGTTGCTTTTATTTGGCTCATTTTAATGTTTCCTCCTACTCTTCCATTCTTCTCCTTGTTTCCCTAAGCTTCCCTTTTCTCTTCGAAGTTTCATTTTGGTGCCATGTGTGAGTTATCTGTATTAATGCATATGTAATATATGCCAGCTTGAAGTAGATGTGAAAAAAGCTATAAAACTACTTTCTTATCTTGTCTCAACATAGAATAGTAACTAGATCAGGAAAAACTCAAGATGGAAAATGGTGCACAATGGGTTGATGCACAGATCTGCAAAGATGTGCACTTGTGCATCCAAGTGAAGCAAATAGAATGAGAAGTGATGGCGCTGTTGGTGCTAGTCATATTTATCTGCTTACTTACTTAGTTGTTCCTCTTCTACCCTGGGATGTAGAGGATTTGCCAGAGAGAGCGCCATACTATAATATCGGCTGTCTTCCTCCTGTCCTGGTTCCAATCTGGTCCTCGGTCCTTCAGAGATTGTCTAATGTTGTCCTTCCACTTCCAGGGAACTCTGGGTCATCCTGGAGGTCTGGCTCTTGGCTTCCCATATTTGCTGTGGTAGCTGATCTCCCATTCTGCAGACATGGCCAAACCATCGTAATTGGGACTGTTCCCTTCAGGACTACTGGGGCTGGGTTTTTAGGCCATGATGTATCATCTGCTTGCGGACCATATCTCTTGTTACTTCAGCCACCTTCCTCATATACCTCATTTCTGAGGTTTGGAGCTGGATTTTGTGGGTTGTAGTCATTGCCCATGACTGGCACCCATATGTCTAGACTGGGACATAGAGGGAGCGGTATACAGCCATCTTCGTCTTCTTGCCAACTTCTCTTGCTGAGGAATCCTTGATTTATGGCCTGAAAAAGTCTCCCAGCTGCTGCTCTACGGGTAGCTAACTCATCTTTGATGCCTCCCTTTCAGTCTATGACAGTTTCTTTACCTGCACCTAGAACTATTAAACATTTTTATCAGTATTTTTAAAAAAATACAAGGTCTCAGTGGCAAAACCAAGAATAATCAAAGATTAACCAGACCACAAAGTCTTTAATATTTGAACATGTGCTCTAATATAACTGACGACAGACCATATATCTAGGGTGAATAGTGCCCACCTCACAAAATGAGTAAAATTTTATTTAAAAAATAAATAATAATTAAATCAGAGTGGAAATCAATCTGAAACACATTTTTTAAAATATGATTGCCTCGTCTACACAAGGTACATCCCTTTCAGTGTAGAGCTATTCTGTTGGTTATATAAAAGTATGTAATGATAGTGTAGTTTTCTTTGTTCAGAATTTAGAGCAAAATAAATTGTGTATGAACAATGTTTAGCAGGAATTGGTGCAGTGTGTGCGTACATAGGCAAAGTCAGACACACACACAACTAACAGAGCACTGTTCTTTCTCATTTTCTTAGCTGTCGCACATTTTATTTGTTCTTTCAGATATCTGGAACCCGAGTTAAGCACTTTGTTACAAGAAGAGTTCCAAGATGAGCAGTTTGGTCCAAAGTTTCAGTCACTCAACAAAGCAATGGCTCAGCTGGTAATGTGCTAGTCCTCTAGTGTTAAGCAAATCTTTTTTTTTAATGCAATATTGTTTTCTTGGTTATTTTTATTGTTTTTTTTAAATTAATAGAAACAGTTTCTTGTCAGTTTTGTGCCATATTTTGGTGAATTATATTTCCCTTCACCCATTTAATTTTACGTATAGCAAAGCGGCAAATTTCCTGTCATTAGGTTGTCATTGGCAGTCAGAAGTTTGAGAATTGTGACAAAGTTGAACTAAGTTTTATGAAGGATTTGATTGTTTTCTTATATTTATTTATCTTTGGTTGGTTTTGCTGTTGACACATGCATATGTGAAGTCTTTAAAGATACTGATTATAAACAAATATCATGGTACAAATTACATTTGTTTATTATATTTTGAATCACCCGTGTGTTACCGGGACCTGAAAGGGGAGCAAAGAATAGCACCACTATACCCTACTAAGCATGTCGTAAAAAGCGACAGGGTTGGGCATGGGGCTGGTTACCTCATCCTGAAAAAAACCTTTACCACAAAAACTACAACAAGCACTATGGATAAGTCAAATACAGAAAATAAATCAACTCAGCCGCCCAAGACAAGAAGGTCCTATGGTAAAGAGGCGTATGAAGCAGCTCAGAGAAAGCCGAAAGGAGTCTGGGTTGCTGACTAACCTTTCTAGGAGAATCTCCAGGATTGGCACCTGGAATGATAGCACCCTACACAAACAAGGGAAAACTGCACAAGTAGCAGCAGAAATTAGGACAAAGGCAGTGCTTGTTCTGGAATCCACAGGGAAAGAGAGACAGAGGTAGACCAGAACACATGAAGAAGGGAACTGGAGACAAGTGAAAAATGATGAGGAAAATGTAAGAACTTGAGAGTTATGGCACCTGGCAAGAGGGCTCAGCATGTGTTTTTTTGTAGGCTTATGCTCCTTGGGAAGCTAAAAGGTTATTGATTGGATTATATTTGGAATGTAGTTTAACGTTTTACACCAGACTTGTATCTTCTGCCACTGACATTTCCGAGCTATGCCAGAAACATTATGATTTATTAGTTAATGGCTGCTTTAACTCTTAAAGGCCGGAACGACGCTGGTAGCGTACATCCACAAAACCCCTAGAAGCCGAAACGACGTTGGGAACGTCACTTTTGTGTTCTGTGAAATTTGTTCCGTATTTTCATTATGACTCATAACTGAATACTATATGTAGAATATCACTAAAAATCCTTCATATTCTAATTCTAAATTCATTTATCTTTACTGTGATGTATAATATGTGTGTCTTTGTTGTGTAATAACTCAGAAACTTTAGAATTTATAAAGGTACTGCTTTAAGGTACAAAAATAATTCTGGCAAAACTGATGAAAAAATTCCGGCCTGCAAGAGTTAATGAGGTGGTGCAAGACATTGCTCTTGCTAACTCATATCAGTTCACTGATTAATTTAAGAAGCAAACAAAAGTACAATGACCAAGATCTCATAGTAAAAATTTACACTGTATTATATATGAAGATTCTGTGCAGCATTGGGATATCTTGCCATTTTTTAACTGTATTTATGTAATGTGCAGGATCACTACAAATTAACACATGGCTGTATTTTGGTTCTTTATGGGTTACAGGCACTTAGATGAGGCTTACTTTTTTTTTTCGATAGGAGGTTTTGCTACATGTATCATAGTTTGAAATAATTACTATCAGGTGGTAGATTAATCATGTAGTCAACAAAGCAATGGCTCAACTGGTAACATGCTAGTGCTCTAGTGTTAAGCAGATCAGAATTGTTTTGTGTTGGCTTTTTTTAAAATTAATGGAAACAGTTACTTAATGGCTACGAGAAGCAAAGTTCAACAAACTGCTCGACGCTGTGCAAATAACTATTGGCTCCAGCTCAGTGAGAGCATTCAGACCGCAGCGCAAACAGGCAATATTAGACAAATGTATGACGGTATAAAGTAAGCTTTTGGCTTGTTCCCCAAAAGAGTAAGACGGCACCGCTAAAAACCATCAGCGGAGAGAAGCTAACCGATATAGGTAAGCAGATGGAGAGGTGGGTCAAACGCTACTCTGAGCTTAACGCTAGAGAAAATACCATCATGCCTGCAGCCCTTGATGCTGCCAAATGTCTGCCAATTATGGAGGAGCTAGCTGAACCAACAGTAGTGGAACTCAGCAAGGCCATTGATAGCTTGGCCTCTGGCAAAGCACCAGGCAGTGATGGGATTCCTCCTGATTTAATCAAATGCTGTAAGAGCACGCTATTACATCCCCTGTATAGGGTGCTGTGCCAATGCTGGGAAGAGACGACTATTCCTCAAGACATGCGAGATGCCAAGATTGTAACACTGTAAAAAAATAAAGGAGACAAGAGTTAATGTTAATCAGAATCGACCTCACTGCACTCCAGGCAAACCCATAGGTGCTCAGTCTCCCTCAGTAAATGTCGAAGAGTATGAATGCTAATTGTACCTGTAGGAAGCTGGTGATTGCAATAACTACAGAAGTGATTGCAATAAGTATAACTACAGAGGCATCTCTCTTCTTAGTATTGTTGGTAAGGTTTTTGCCAGAATCATCTTAATGTGACTACACAAGTTAGCTGAGCACATATATCCAGAGTCACAGTGTGGATTCTGAGTTGGTAGATCAACAACAGACATGATCTTTTCTCTCCGCCAACTTCAGAAAAAATCAAGAGAGCAGAAAAGGCCTTTATATGTCGCCTTTATAGTCCTCACAAAGGCATTTGACCTGGTTAGTAGGGATGGACTCTTCAAAATTCTCCTGAAAATAGGCTGCCCTGCTAAATTGCTAGAAATGATAGTCATTCCATGATGACATGAAGGGAACAGTCCAGTATGCTGGAAGCACATCACAGCCCTTTGACATACGAAGTGGCATTAAACAAGGCTGCGTTCTGGCTCCAACCTTCTTTGCCTTACTCTTGAAACATGCTTTCAGAGATGCAACTGAAGGAATATGCCTTCACACTAGGTCAGATGGCCATCTGTTTAATCTCGCAAGGCTGAAGGCAAAAGCAAAAATCAGAAGGGTCACTATAAGAGACTTGTTCGCTGATGACGCTGCAATCGTAAGCCAAAGCCAACAGGAGCTTCAGAGCTTGATGAATCACTTCACCCAAGCATGCAAGGACTTTGGCCTCACTATAAGTCTAAAGAAAATAAATGTGCTTAGTCAGGATTTGGATGCTGCACCAGTTATCACTATCGATAACTATGAATTGGCAGTGGTGCACCACTTCACATAACTGGGGTCTACCATCAATGACAAACTCTCACTGGACACAGAAATTGACAGTCGCATTGGCAAAGCTGCAGCTACCTTTGCCCGCCTCACATCGCGTGTTTGGGGAAACTCCAAACTCACAACGAAGACCAAAGCCGCGGTATATAACGCTTGCGTCACCAGCACACTTCTATATGGCAGCGAGACATGGACAACCTATGCTGAGCAAGAAAGAAGGCTCAATACCTTCCATCTACGGTGTCTACGCTACATCCTCGGCATTTCGTGGAAAGATAAAGTGACAAATGTCGAGGTGTTGTCACATGCTGGCCTTCAAAGCATGTATACACTGCTTAGACAACGCAGACTACGCTGGCTTGGCCATGTCCGCAGCATGGAAGATGGTCGCATCCCGAAAGATATCTTCTACAGGCAGATGGCAAAAGAACAAGCGACCGCAGCTGAGATTCAACGATGTGTGCAAGAGAGACATGAGGGCACTGAACATAAATCCAGCAACATGGGAGGATGAAGCTGCTGATCGCACCAAGTGGCGATGCTATTTATGGCACCACCTCAGATTTGGCGAAAAGAAGCTCACACAACAAGCAGAAGAGAGGAGAAAACGTCGAAAGGAGCGCCAGGAAAATAAACAGGGGCGCATACCCATGGTCAGTTATGACTGAAGGGGCTATTATTATTATTACTAGCAATAACCTGTCAAACTTGGCGGGTTTTTAATTATAGTGTGCTGTTTCCTTTCCCGGACGAGCAGATAGAAGTACATTCTTAAGTGTTTTTGGTTTCTTTCCATTATACAGTGTAATCAAACTGTTCATGAACACCGTCATTTGAACGCTTTTCTTTGTTGATTGTAACTATTTTTGGGAGAGTATATATAATGGAAACAATACAGTTTTTCAACACGGTTGCATTCCTCAGCTGTGACCAACGTACACACGGCGAGAATCATGTTATTTTAGATTCAATTTAAAAGTTCTTTGATGACAACATTTCATGTGAAAGTGCGTGGATTGTTTTCAAAGAGTGTTCCCTGATAATAAGTGGTTTTAACAAAAACTTTCAAGTTTTCATTTGTACATCGGGTGAGGGCTCATGCACACCAATTTTTACGCACTTTTTCTTTGTCGAGCGCTACTAATTTCGTGAAAGAATATAAAAAAAACCAAAGTATCTGTTTTATATAACACCCACGCCGCACAAGTTGCACACCGTGCGTTGCACACTTTTTTTTCTGGCGCGAGTTACTATTTTGAGTGAGACCGACCGACGTGTAACATACATCGGTAATTATGTTAGTTGGGATTATTGATTACTTTTCAGTTTTGTGCCATATTTTGATGCAATATATTTCCCTTCACCCATTTGATTTTAAGTATAGCAGAGCGGCAAATTCCATGTCACTAGGTTGCCATTGGCAGTCAGAAGTTTGAGAATTGTGACTGAAACTTGAACTAAGTTTTATGATAGATTTGATTCATTCATTCATACCCTCCACTCCCAAAGGAGCATAGGCCTTCAACAAACACATGCCAAGTCCTCCTGTCACGTGCCATCATCTCAAGCTCTTTCCACGCTCTCCCCATCATTTTCATCTCTGCCTCCAGCCCTCCTCTCCACGCACCCCCTGGTCCCCCCAACAAGGACTGCCTCGCAATGCCATCAACAGGCCCCCTCAGTGCGTGTCCCATCCATCGCCCTCCTCTCATCTTCCGACCCACTGGCACCTGTCCAGCTCCCGTCATCAGCTCCACGCCGGCAACCCTGTCACACCATTCCAATCCCTCCACTCCACGCAAGCACCCATTTATGAAAGTCTGTAGCTCCCCGGTTGCTGTCCCCATTGCTCCCCACGTCCCAGAGCCATACAACAGGACCGACCCCACATCTGAGCCGAAGACTCCCACTTTCGTGCCGGATCTGACCTCCCCCGATCTCCATACATTTCCCAATGCAATGAAAGCCCCTTTTGCCCCCTGTATTCCCATTCTGACATCACTGTCCATCCCTCCAACTCCGTCTACACTGCTGCCAAGATATGTGTACGACTCCATATCCTGCACCGGCGCCCACTCAAGTTCAACCCTGTTCTCACCACCTGCATTCACTCTCATTATCCCTGTCCTCTCCCTGTGTACCCTCAGACCCAATTGCCGCTACCCCCCCACCGAGTGTCCCCAACTTGTCCCGCATCTGACCACGGCCATGGGACAGAAGAGCCAAGTCATCAGCAAAATTCAGACCATCCAACTGCTCAGTCAGAGCCCACCGGACTCCACCTCTGCTGTGTGCCGCTGATGCTCTCACAACCCAGTCCACCGCTAGTAAGAAAAGAAATGGAGACAAGAGGCATCCCTGTCGCACTCCTGCCCCCATCCCAAACTGCCTTGCAAGCTGTCATCCCCCATGAAGAACTCCGCACGCCATGTCTTCACACGTTTTCTCTATTAAATTAATGATCCCCAGGGGAACTCCACAACGCCTCATCAACCTCGAAAGCGACTCTCTGTCCACACCGCCAAATGACCCCTCGCAGTCCACAAATCCGATGGTGAACTCCATTCCAGACCCTGCTCAACCACTATTCTCAAAGTGGCCACCTGGCCCGCACAGGATCTGCCCTGTCGAAAACCTGCCCGCCCATCTCCCAGACTCTAGTCCACGGACTCTCCCAATCTCCCAAGGATAATCAACACTCTCCCTGGCACTGATAGCAACACCATTCCTCTATAATTTGTACACTCCTACAAACCTCCCCTCCCAGGCAACTTAACCAGACATCCCTCCCCCCCACTCCGCCGGCATCCCCTCCGCCTCCCAGACCCCACCAAGCAATTTATATAACATCTCCGCAACCGCGTCGACATCCGCCCCGATGGCCTCCGCCGGAATGCCACCAGGCCCAGACGCCCCATGACCTTCCCCACTTCTTCCCTTGCTGGTCCCTCACCGCCAACCTGTAGCTCCTCCTCTGCCGGCTGGCCCACCGAGAAGGTCCTCAAAACACTCTGTCCACCTCTTCATCCGCTCCCGTACACTGCTGAGCAGCTTTCCACTTCCGTCTTTCACGAGGCAACCCGTCCGCCTGCACTTCCCCGTCAGCCTCCCTGTGCTGCCACACAGCTCTCTCACATTTCCCCCGGCTGCAGCATCCCCTGACTCTCCCGCCAACTCCTCAATAAACCCCCTCCCGTCTCCTTTGACACCTTCCCACTTCTCTGTTTGCCTCTGTGTACACCTCCCGAGCTCTGGCCTTGGAACCTCGGTTTTGCCAGTGTTGGATTTGATTGTTTTCTTTTATTTATTTATTTTTGTTTGGTACATCAGAAACTAAATTTAAATGTTGATTTTGCAAGTTTCAATAGGCATCCTTACTTTGTTCCTTCAGAATAATTCATGGGCAGGCAATAAATCACTTTTTTACGCGTGGGGATCGAAGTGTTAATTCCAAAAGATATACAAGTTTTCAGCCTTCATATTGTCTAGTTTGTACAATAAAGGATGAGACTTTTGAAATTTTGTTTTGTAAAGACAAAGAAGCACCAGAATTGCATGCATAACATTGTGTGATATAGACATATGCTTGACCTTTTGATGACCAACCATTAAAAGGTTCTCTGACATTTTCCTAACTGAGTGTATTTCTAACATTGACAATAAATTCTTTGTACTTCATTGACACAAAATAACTAACATTTCAGCTGGATGACTTCAGTCTGGTCCACTTTTTGCCACTGGACTATACAGACGAAGAAAATATTAATGACCTGTTAATTCACATAGACATGACAATACAGTATGGAGAGGATCTTGAACCCAAGGAGATTAGGGTTAGTTATTTGTTACATTTTATTCACACTGTCTCGATATTTAAGTTTTTCTTAAGGGAACTCTGGTTTCATTCTCAGATATTATAATATTACTGGGAGCCGCGCTAGCGTAGTGGTTAAAACACCGCTCTGGCGACCGGGTGATTCAGGATCAAACCCGGGCGACGGCATTTGAGGATTTTTCGTCGACCGGGAATTGGACTGGATTAACTCGAGACCTGGCGAGGACATTTGAAGGAGTGTCGTCGACCAGGGATTGGCGGCTCCTGAGCCGACCCAGCTGCAATGGGTACCTCCGAAATCGGAGAGTATTTGCCTGAATGGCGAGGGACACCTGTCTCTGTACAAGAAAAAAGGGATACTCACGTAAAATCAATGTCAGGTTAGACATTAGTAATAACCTGAGATTTCGCCTCGAGTATTAGCGGGCGTACGAAAAAAAAAAAATAATAATATTACTTTCATTTCCAGATATTATAATATTGCTAGCTTTGTGTTGAGTTTCTTATTTTTAAATTGCCCAACAAAGCTTATCACAGACTATCTCTTAGTCATCAAATTGCAGTAGACAGTAATTGAGAAATATGTCCCCACTGGTATTTTCTCTTCTGGCGGAGAAGCGAAAGCTGTTCATTATATCTATAGTTGCGATTCACTGTGCAACCTGACAGCATGTCGTATCAGCAACATTTCGACAGAGCCTACATCTTGTAATAAAATATCATAGGAAAAAAAATGTTGATCCCCACAAGTTCAATGTGTTTTAAACTCCAGTAGGAAACAAATTTTTTTTTAAATATTTTATAATTTTCATTTTCTCAGTCCTGCAAAATACTGGTGCTATTCGTAAATCTTATTAATGTATACTGCGAATCCTATTATCATAATCATCTCCCTTTTTGCACCATATGGAACCACAACTGCACCTAGCCCCCGCTTGAGGAAACCTGCACCATATGGAACCACAACTGCACCTAGCCCCCGCTTGAGGAAACCTGCACCATATGGAACCACAACTGCACCTAGCCCCCGCTTGAGGAAACCTGCACCATATGGAACCACAACTGCACCTAGCCCCCGCTTGAGGAAACCTGCACCAAATCAAAAACTCTTGCAGCAGTGGTTTCTGTACAGGTTGTTTTACATGATGAGGTAGCCAGCCCTCATGCATAAGCTCTTATTAGTCACTTTTACGACATGCTTGAGGGAGCAATAGGCCTGTTCTTTCTTTGTCTCCTCAGAGACCCCCATGAACTACACAGGGCAAATCCTATCTGACCAACAAATCCTATCCGACCAACAAAATTCTTGCATCTTAATAGCCAGCATTAATTATCAGATACAAGAGTTTGATAAAGACAAATCCATTTCTTTTATATTAATGTAAAAACATTTCCATGTGTATGTTTTGGTTTTTATAGAGCTCTTAGTTTCACGCCATATTCTGCAACAAATCCCATTGTTTTCCAAAATTCAAAATGCTAATATCTCCGGTTTGGCTAATTATAAATAAAAAGATAAATAAAACTTTAGTCACTTAAATGGGTCCTGGGACCTAATACTGTATTTGGGAGTAAAGTGCAGAACCACTGCTCCCAACCAAGCATGTCATAACAGGCAACTAAGATGGGTGTGGTGTGCAGCATCGTGGCGTAAAACAAACAGCTATGCTGTAAGAGCACTCTTTAAGGAGCAAAATGGGGGAAATAAAAAGCAGAAGAGTAACATAAGCAGGGAGTAAAATTACACATGTGGTATGCTAGGTTTCCCGAAGCCTCACACACACACACCACCCAAACCTAATACATGTTCATGTGAATATGACCTGGTTACAAAGTGATGTGGCTAAAAGATTGCACCTTGTGAGCTCTGTGTTCTATGGATGGTTCCTCTCTTCCATTACTCCATTTTCTTCTACTTATCTTTGTCATCTGCTTTGCCTTGTTCCCCTTGTCTTAGGATATCATTCAGAAAAGGCTGAGTCTAAAGCATATAACTGAATAGTAAATGTGGCAGGAATGAGAGAAATCAGCTTCCCATATTCTGAGCTCTATTCTCTAATATTTAAATGGGACAGTCCTTCTTTGGAGTATGTAAAAGCAAGCTTGTAAATGACGTTTTTTTTTTAAATTGTGTAACCAGTTGGAGAGATTCACATGCTTTTTTTCTTTCTTATTAATCCAAATGTAGGACACAGTAGAGCCAGATGAAAATGCTGATACTGAAGGATTTGACAGTGGATTGGAATAATGACTATTTTTGTCTTTGGGAAGATTGGTGTCTGATTGTGTGCTGTAAGAAGGTGATGGTGTCTGATTGTATGCTGTAAGAAGGTGCTGGTGTCTGATTGTATGCTGGAGCAGACAGACATTGGTGTCTGATTGCATAATGGAGCAGCTGTTGGTGTCCGATTGTAATACTGAATTAGATATTGATGTTGGATCGTATTCTAGAATAGGTGGTGGTATATGCTGTGTGATAGTAAAATGGAGGTGGTGCAGGTATCTGATATTCTGAATGATTGCTTTTATCAAGTCATTACATGTATAATATTTTGAAATGAAAGTAAAATAAATTCATGTACGGTTCAGTCATGTTTTGCAAAAAGCTTTATTTTTGTCTATCTTGCTGTTAAAAATAAAACTTAAAACCAAATTGTGAAGCAGGGCTATGGTGAATAATTTATGCTATCTGACATACATAAATATTCTTAAAATCTGTTTTATACTGAGATTTTCCATATTTGCTCCTTATGGAGCCATCCACTATAGCTGGTGCTCTTGCAGGAAGCCTGCACCAAGCATTCATGTGCTCTTGCAGTGGTGGTGGGTTTTTTTTTAGTAATATATTTTATGTGATGAGGCTGCCAACCTCATGTACAAACTTGTATTATTATTATTTACGACATGCCTAAGGGAACAATAGTCCTGTTCCTTCATTGTCACCATCTATATATATATATATATATGTACGAGGTGTGTTCAAATGAAACCCGTCCCAGTGGCTTTATAACAAATATATGTAAGGTACATCAGCAGGATTAGTAGAATTAAATACAGCAGTTGTTATGAAGCAAGTACCCACTGGGGTTCTTTAGAAATAGTCACCATAGGTATTCAGACACGCATCCCACTGCATGGGTAGACGGCGGAAGCCGTCCGAGAAAAATGACTTTGGTTGCTTATTGAACCATTTGAGGGAAGGCAAACCCGGTCCCAAAAAATGCTGTGCTGAAGTCGGACGTGTCGGCCGAAAGGCGCAGCTTCGCTGTAAACAGATACAACACAACCAACGTCCTTTTCAGGATGAACGAGGAAGAAGAAGAAGAAGAACCATTTGGTCACCGAGGCCCTGACGTCTGCATCAGAGTCGAATTGTTGTCCCTTTAGAGATTTTCTTAAGGGTCTGAACAAATGAAACTCACATGGTGACAGATCGGGGCTGTAGGCTGGGTGTGGCATAACTTCCCACCTTTTCCTTGCTATCGCTTCCTGCACAATGTTCGCAACATGTGGACGAGCATTGTCGTGCAACAGAATCACACCACGCGAAAGCATGCCGGGTCATTTGTCTAGTGTGTCTTTGTAGCGGATGGCATTGATGTTCACGCCAGGCTCTTTAAAGTCTACCAGTAGAAGCCCTTCATGGTCAAAAAATGCAGTCGGCATAACCTTACCGGCGGAAATCTGTGACATGAATTTTTTGGACGGGTTCCTTATCACACCGGCCATTATTTTAACGGCCTGCAGCACAACCAATGAATACTAGGAGAATGAACACTTACACACTTGTACATTCGTATGTGCTTATTATGTCAGATGTGACATCATCATTCTCCTCCTACGAATGTCCACTTGGCGCAGCACGGTCGGGTTTCATCTGAACACGCCTTGTATATAGAGAGAGTGGTTAGAGCGCTTGTCTCTGCAGCAAAGGTGCCGGGTTTGGTTCACAATTTCAGCAAGCTCCAGTCTACCCAGCTATTGTTACTGTTGTTGCAACAACTCCGCTGTAAAAGGGTACCTGACTTTGTTCTTAAATTAGGGAAGGAACTGGTCACCCCGCCTTTTGATGCTGGATCTAGTATAGTGAAGTCTCTAACACTTCACTCCCCTACAGCAGTATCCACTATGGGACTACCTTTTCAGTGAGATTAATGTTGACTGGAATCATGATTGCTTTACTAACTTGTCAAAATTGTTTTCGACTGTTGTCAAAGAACACAATCCTTCAGTTTTAAAAATATTCTTTTAAACCACATATTTATTTGAAAGTTGCATACCTATACAGAATGTTTCCAAAGTAGCTGTTTGATCTGAAATGGGTAAATATTTTTATTGATACAAGGTAAGCTGCAAATGCATAATAACCTGGCTAGACACATCAGTTTTAAAGCATTTCATTTGTATATATTCAAGGGGTCATCTGCAGTGATGGTATCATGCTGTATAAGGAGCGAAAAGGAGCATGATGGTGATTTTGATATCTACCCAACATGTTCTTTATCGTTGGTTTCCATGTCTAGTAGTATTGTGCAGTGCATTCTGGATAAGCAGAAGTCACTGAGGCCATCTGAAATATTTCTACTTATCAGAAGTTTGGTCAAAGATGAACATTTTCGGTCAGGATAAAATGAAAAGCATGAAGCAATTATTGTTAACCATTCAGATACAAGTGTTTCAATTTTGTATTAACATTTCTGAATCTTTTCCCGTTTTCAAAAGCAATTTAATGAAACCTAAAGTTAGTGTTACGTTATTAGCTAATGTTGTCACAAAGTCTAAATGCCTTGACTGATTAATCTCAAATCCTTTACTTCTTCTTCTGCGTTCGGTTTGTAGTCATGCTAAATCTGCAGGCCTGTCGCCAGGACGAAGTCCACAGTCTTTTCCAGGTCGGCGCGGCAGCCCCATAGCTTCTGCTGGAGCTCATCACCTTTTGGCCAGGTCGCACGTCGCAATTTATCATGGGAAATCCTTTACTAATTTAGAGTTTAGCATGGTTATTAGAAAATCTGCATCATAAGAGATATTATACATTCAGATCATATATAAAATGGTCATATGAGAATCAAAGTCAAGATTTTTTTTTAAACTGCAGGACTAATATGCAGATGGCAACTCTGAGCACTAGACTGCGTTTTGGCATAATATTTTTGTGTATTCTGTTAGGAGTTCCTACACGGCTTGATTGTGATACTGATAATACTGCTGAAGGACAAGTAAACAATTGTAAGAGTTATCTGCCCCTGATCTGGTTGCTTTATTTCTTATGAGTGCCTGCTACATACTTATGTTTATTATTTACTATTCATGGGCCTCTGGTTTCACTCTGATAATCTTCAGATCTCAGCCTGTGGTAGCTTCAGTCTGGTAATCTTCAGATCCTAGCCTGTGATAGCTTCACTTTGGTAATCTTCAGATCTCAGCCTGTGATAGCTTCACTCTGGTAATCTTCAGATCTCAGCCTGCGATAGCTTCACTCGGTAATCTTCAGATCTCAACCTGTGATAGCTTCACTCTGGTAATATTCAGATCTCAACCTGTGGTAGCTTCACTCTGGTAATCTTCAGATCTCAGCATGTGATAGCTTCACTCTGGTAATCTTCAGATCTCAGCCTGCGATAGCTTCACTCGGTAATCTTCAGATCTCGGCCTGCGATAGCTTCACTCTGGTAATATTCAGATCTCAACCTGTGGTAGCTTCACTCTGGTAATCTTCAGATCTCAGCATGTGATAGCTTCACTCTGGTAATCTTCAGATCTCAGCCTGTGATAGCTTTACTCTGGTAATCTTCTGATCTCAGCCTGTGATAGCTTCACTCTGGTAATCTTCTGATCTCAGCCTGTGATAGCTTCACTCTGGTAATCTTCAGATCTCAGCCTGTAGTAGCTTCACTCTGGTAATCTTCTGATCTCAGCCTGTGATAGCTTCACTCTGGTAATATTCTAATCTCAGCCTGTGATAGCTTCACTCTGGTAATATTCTGATCTCAGCCTGTGATAGCTTCACTCTGGTAATATTCTGATCTCAGCCTGTAGTAGCTTCACTCTGGTAATCTTCAGATCTCAGCCTATGGAGGCTTCACTCTGGTAATCTTCTGATATCAGCATGTGGTACTGTTGCTGTCAGATCTGAATAAAGGCCCTGATAAGGGTGGATTTAGGCTGACTACTGGCCACTAAAGATGATAGACCACAACTCTGGCCACTATGGACGTTACAGGTATCAGTCCGAAGTCGTTGATAATCAGCAGCCCAGTAGAGTACCACCCCTATAGACACCAGGGATATAATAGGTTGAAGTGTGAGGTGTCTTGTCTGGTCTGTTGTTGCTTGCTGTGAGTGTAGGTGATGTGTTTCACAAGTTCACAACATATGTGGTATGACATGGAAAAGTCATATAAAGGTGTGAACTGCTATTGACGTTTTTCCATCGTTTATTTACTGACGCCACAAGACAGGTAACTGTACATCCATTTCACAATAAACCATAGTCATGACAGTTCACAAAATTCAGCATAAGTTATGTTCATCAATGCATCTGGCATATACTCAAAAAATGATATGGCGCCAAGGGGATTATACTGTTGGCTCCAATATTACAAAAGTGCATCAATACTCCTCTCACTGATCAGATGTGCTAAATGAGTCTAATCATAAGTCGCACGATGATGGTGTTCCAGGAGTATAGGTCACGCTGACCTTTACAGGCATTCCTAAGTCTAACCTCGACGTAGGTGCAATCGCTGACATAGCGACGTTCATAGAACATAGAACTGTCCTTCGGGCTAAGTATGACCCGTGTACATATTAATCTCAGGTATGAAGATACCTGGGGCGTGACTTCTAGTAGAAGAACCTCTCTTTCTGTAATTCGTAAGTGAGCAGAGATCGACCATTGTCAACATAAAGTTAGATTACAGATTTGAAACATAAATGAGGTATTACCTTGCTTCGAAATCAACACCACAAAACACACGCCTCCAGGTGTTTTGAATCATCAAGGGAAGGACCTTGTAAGCTAAACTAACTCACAATAGGACTCCTAATTCCCTATCAAAGAATCACAGAGACGCAAGAAGCGTCCTCTCTGCTTCACAACTTTCATAGACTCCCCGGAAAGCTTCTCAAGCACACCTAACGTCCGGACATGCGCAGAACGCATACACCTGAGTAAGAATCAAAACGAGACGATGTAGGGAACATTCCAGATAAAGATTTGTAATAAATCGCGCCTTATATGGACAGTAATAAAACCTCAACACTGGTTTCAATCATTCCAAGAAACAGTTGACCGATACTACCATATAAGGAGAATGACTACACATCGTTCAAAAAATGGACCGACGCATCCCGTCACAAGAGAAGGTAACCATCATTGAAAATGCTAATCACAGTCAAACAAGGGTTATCTAGCTTTGACCGAAAAAAAATTAAAGTGTACAATTCAGACAAGCTAATTATACAATGTCTTTAGAAAATAATTATACAATGTCTTCGAAACAAATTCTGTGCGTAACAGGCCCCTTTTTTATTTCTTTTTTGTTTGTTTGTGCAAACTGGGGTGATCCAGTGTTTACTGAGTCGTCCCGCCGATTGTGTTCACACTCGTGTAATGAATGTTAGCATTATAGTGTACTGCCAGATGCTCAAGTGTTTATGAACTTTTTATTGCCTATTCACCAAACAGTTTTGTTTAACCAGGTAATACTTAACTTAGCGATGAAGATAGAACTTCTGCTTATGCAAGACCAAATCTGAGTAGAGACAGAAAAATTACCTCGTCTTATTCAAAAATTCTTTTCATCAGAAATCAATGTAACCAGAGTTTTTTAACAAAGCCAAAGAAGACAATTGGCCGGGATCTCTATAATTGTTTCTGGTTACGCGAAAATCAACTTAAGCAAATTCAACTTACGTGGACTGCACTATATAATATTGTTGTTCAGAATCGATATCACTGCACTCTGGGTAAACCCATAATTTTATTAAATAATTAATCGTGTTAATAAAATTACAAATATACAATATTGTCTTTAAAAAAATATGATCAATATATAACACAGTCAATCTTTGAGAGTCAATGGCACTGAAATATACTAATTTCTTAACATAAAAAAAACATACCCAGTGTATAAAAGAATGTTTAAATATTTGTGTCATGTGAAAAAGCCCTCGTCATTCAACCACAGATTGTGATTATATGTCACATTAACATTTTTCTGAACCTGGAATAAACTTTTGACCGATTCCTGTGCAATTAGAATACTGTCAATTTCAGTAAGTTTAACAACAGATAATAGTATAAAACAGAAACCAGATATGACATTTCATTTCTGACCACATTAAAAAAAAATATCAGTAAACAATTACTGTACAAAAAAATAAAATGTATTATTTGGCACCAGTAGTAGCTAATTGTATAGAATAAACTGTAACTTGCAGTTCACATTTCAAACATAGCACAAACTAGCCTGTTACTGTTAGAAAACTCCAAATAAATATTACACACACATAAAGGTATGTTTTCAGCCACTCGTTTTCAAAATATCTTAGTGGTGCTTAGCTGGCAGGGAGGATAGTGTGATTCGCTTCCATAGCTAGGCGGTGGTGCCGCACGGAAGGTCCTGGGTTCGATTCCCCGGTAAGCCGCTCACATCTGTTGTCTAGTTTTCTTCTTCTTCTTCCGTCCTTAGCCACTGACCGTCAAAGCAGTCAGTGGCCATTACGCCTAGTGGCGTCTTAGGGCAACAGCAGATAGGTTTTCTTTGCCATTGTTTCCCATCACGCCTATTGGCGTCTTTAGGGCAACGGCAAATCAATCCATCTGCTGCTGTTTCCGTAATCGAAGTGACTGGCAAACGGGTGATCAGCCCGTTGGTAGTCTAGTTTTCTACTTCTTTATTATTCACGAGTGCCTGAAAACATACCTATATGTTTGTGTAATATTTATTTACTGTTTACAGGCCTTGGGTTTCCCTTCTTTATGTGTTAGAAAACTCTACATGATCTATCTACATTACTCTGCAGGCATGTTAAGTTCAGAACAGAATTTTAAAATATGCAGTCATACACAATAACTCATCTTATGGCACTCAAATAACTCACTTTAGCTTTCACTTGGGTGCATAGATCTTGTGACCTTTGCTTAGTGCCCACTGTTCCAGAAGCTTGTCTTGTGTAGAGAGCTGGGTTTCAAACTTGCAGCACAACAGTTTGAGTTCTTCTATCGTAACATCCCTGTCTTTTATCACTGCTTGAAGTTTAGTGGCTTTCATATTGATTTCTTCACAGTTGGAACAATGGCTCTGCAAATTTATATTATTACAGAAGTACAATTTTCAAACGTGAATTGATTATACTAAACATATTCAGTTTTACTGCTTATTATCAATCAATCAATAACCTTTAGCTCCCCAAGGAGCATAGGCCTTCAACAAACACATGCCAAGTCTTCCTGTCACGTGCCATCCGCTCAAGTTCTTTCCATGTTTTCCTCATCATTTTCACCTCTGTCTCCAGTTCTCTTTTCCATGTGTTTTTTGGTCTACCTCTGCCTCTCTTTCCCTGGGGATTCCAGACCAAAGTCTGCCTTGTAATGCTGTCAACAGGTTTTCTCAATATTGTGTCCTATCCATTGCCAGCGTCTTCTTCTCATCTCTTGTTCCACTGGTTCTTGTCATCTGTTCCACATTAGTGACCTTGTCATACCATTTCAATCCTCTACGCAAGCACCCATTTATGAATGTCTAGCTTTTTGGTTGTAATTTTACTGCTTATTATGATTAGGTTTAATGTTTTGTAGGAAAATGTTTTTTAATAGGTAAGAATTACCACTGCAGGCATAAAATAATGCCTGAGCATATGGTGAGACAGATAATGGGATATAGCTCTTACATTTTTTTTTTTTTTAAATTTGGCCTTACAAATTTTTCAGGAGAAAAGGTGTAAGACAGTGGGGAGAATATATATGGACAAGTTGTATGAATGGGATCATAAATATTTCAAAGCCAGAAGAAGAAAAAAAAAGAAGTTTAAAAAAAAAAACCATGCTTGTGAATGTATGTGTTTGGAAACAAGATTCTCACGCAAACACACACATCCACACAGGTATATAAAATGGTGAGACAAATGTAAAACTGCTTTCTTTGAACTTATTCAAGTTGACATCTGAGGGTGAACAAAGAAGAAGAACTAACAAATGCCTTTATTAGATTCATTAATGTGGAAGTTGGAGGGCGAACAAGGACGAAATGAAAAACTGCAATCATTATCTCACTTCTTAATGGTGCATGACGCCACCACTTCAGACATCTCTCTTGAGTAAGTCTACACCAAAGCAAATCTCTTTAAGTGGTGGTTTCTGTAGTGATGTGGGACAGTTAATTAAGTAATCAGCAAGAATTAGAGGCCAGTAGAGAGCATCATAGATCTATGCAAAGATGTGTTCCCACTTGAAAGTATGCGCAAAAGTGAAACTATTCTGTAATAAGCTTCTTAAAAACCAGTTGAAATCAACTGCCTCTAATTTCAGTTGCAGCATGGTAATATGGGCTTTTATCTGCAGCAGAAAAGTACAGATTGAATAAAAAAAATTTTAGGAAGGCATGTCTAGTGCCAAAAGAAAAAAATAATGAGAATAAATGCAGGTAATGATAACAGGGTTGAACTTGAAGAAACACCAATACAAGATGTAGAATCTGTGGCAGTAAGGGAACGAATCATGAGAATCAGATATGGGAAGGTTCAGATAGAGTACAAAAAGGGGATGCGCGAACAATAATGCGCATGAAACTGGTGAACGATAATCCAGTGAAGCACACTTTTCTCAGCAGCAGTCCAGAGGCGTGGGTAGTGTGCAGATGGCACGTACGCTAGTAGCCATGTTGAAGGCAGTACTCAAGTAGTTTAGGTAATGAATATTTCACGGACAAGAAGACGAGTTTAGGGTAATGATTAACTCGAAATATTGAATAGTGAGAATTCTTGTCTAGAAGGAGAAACGGTGTGAGTTAGATTTTATTTAGAAAGGGAAAAGGTACGTAGAGTGAATTCTAATACATATACATACAGTAGTCCTATTCTTCAGTGATGAAAGGGAAAGTAACAACCCCGGAGAGGTCCGGTTCCATCAATCATACATGCCACACTTAAAGGTTTACCCATAATCTGTACGGGGTGTTTGCGTTTTCAGATGTGTACGGGCCGTACACGGGTCTGTACGGGTTTTTTCGCCTAATTATTAAATATACATATAAATCTTGTGCCACTACACAATTTGCGTCATGAGATTCGGCGAGATTTTAAGCCAAGTGGATAAAAAAAAAAAATAACCAATGAAAATCAAGCTGCCTATTTTTCAATTGCCGCGGGATGTGCGTGGCGTGTTCATTCACAATTTTTCGCTAAAGCTAGCGCGAGGTTACTGATTATTTGAACGATTACGCAGCACTGAAATCTTTTTTGAGTCGAGCCTATTGTTTAGGATTAATTTCCAGTTTAGTATTGGTAAGTAATTCATTTTTAAAAAAAATATTACAATAACATTGTTTAGATGAAGTTAGATTTAACTGTCAGATAACTTAGGCCTATGCTTTCTTTTCCCCTAAGGTTTAGCATAATTGATTATTTACGGCTGGTAAAAAAAAAAAAGGCTGATACCACTACATATTATTTGATTTCACTAAAACTTGTAGAAAGTGCGTAAGAAATGTAAATTTGAAAAATAATACAATAGCCTACAAATTATGGGTAGCCTAATAACGTAATGACGGTCGCCGAATGCTCCGCATGTATTTTCGTACCATTTAGAGTTATAATTAGGGTTACAGCTAGGGTTAACCCTAAATCTAAATGGTACGAAAATACACGCGGAGCATTCGGCGAACGTCATTCCGATATTACCAAATTATGAAACTGAAAAGAAAAAAAAAAAACCACAATAGCGTGGAAAATTTACATCTTAACTCGATCAGAGAAAAGTTTATTTGGAGTTAGCCTACTTCTCTTCTTAGTTTTAATTTCGTTTCTTTAAAAAACAATGTTATTTTGCCTTTGGTGGTCATCATTACGGTCATTCAATGATTTATAATTATTAAATAATTAATTAGCCTACTATCAATGTTTGACTGACACTAAATTTGTATGGGAAGGTCTATTTAAAACTACCAGTTGGGCTTTAACGGCTATTCCAATTTTTGAAGTTCGGTAGAAAATATACAGGCTAATATTACGCCAGCGCTAGTTTATATTTTCATTACCAGCTTTAGCAAAAAATTTATTAGATTTTAAATTTATGATTCCTAACCCATAATGCTTATTACTGGTCTCTTTAGGCCTGTACTTTTATAAGGCACTATAGAAAACACAGCAACTGTTCTTCATTTCAACCATAAATTGTATTAATTTTTTTCCAAGATTCTATTTCATTATATAATATTAAAATTACAAATAATTATATTTTTCAAATTGATTATTAATATTTGGATTTACTTTTTCCCATTAATATTTTTTTTTTTCTGTCTAGCAGGAAATATTGCATCCATCTAACAGCATGGCTGAGCCTAACTTTAAAAAAAGGAGGTTAGAAGAAGATCAACGTCGTGGGAAGTTTCAATCTGACTGGACAACTACATTCCCTGGGATTATTGAGACATCCAAATTAGGCTCTTCACATGCATACTGTAGAATATGCAATAGAGATATTAAAGTGATGGCATCTGGCTTACACGATGTGAGGGAGCATTTCAAAACAAAACTGCATGAAAGGAACTATCAGCTGAAGAACGGAAGTTCTATCAAGGCCTTCTTTACTCAGCCTCAACAAGAAGATGATAAAATAACGAGGGCTGAAGTTTTATTTGCAAATTTTATTGCTCAACACAACATAGCTGCTTCTATAGCTGACCATTTTTCAGACTTATCAGCTGAGATGTTTCCGGACAGTGCTATTGCCAAACGTTTCAAATGCAAGCGAACCAAAACAACAGCCATTATTAAAAAACTGCTTGGCTCCATCTGCAACGGAGCCAGTCATCAAATTATGCAGGAAGACACCTTTCTCCTTGATGATCGATGAGTCAAATGATAGAAAAACTGACAAGCGTTTAGCTATAATGGTGAGGGTATTTGAAGATGGCATAGGACCTAGAACCAGGTTGCTGGGCATGCCGGTCGGTACTGGTGGAACCAGTGAAGCTATTTTCAGTGATATTGATGCTGTGTTCAGCGACTTACAAATCCCCATGGATTAACTGTATAGGTTTTTTGCAAGTGACAACTGCAATGTAATGGTTGGCAAATCAAACTCTGTACTAACGCGAATCAAGAGCAAGAACCCCGATGTGTTTAGTATAGGGGGTATTTGCCACCTTGCAAATCTTTGTGCCAAGGAGGGTATAAAGCAGCTGACTATTCCTGTTGATGACCTTTTGATAGATATCTTCTATCATTTTGAGCATAGCTCAAAACGGAAAAAATCATACAGAGAGTTTCAACTGTTTACAGGAGTGGATGCACTAGACATACTTCTTCTTCTTCTTCTTGCGATCGCATCTTTGATGATTACACCGTCAGACGAGTTCTCATGATGAATTCGACTGTTGTTTGAAGTTCCTCTTTAACTCCATATAGCTTTGAGTTTAGTGTTGAGTCATTGGGCCAGTATATCTTTCTTAACTGGTCATACAGAGGACTAGACATACTAAAGCACTGCCAGACTCGCTGGCTTTCTTTGCAGAAAGTAGTGGACAGAATTTTAAATCAATATTCTGCTCTATCTTCATACTTCGAGAGCCACGACGATATGGAAAAAACCATGCCGTGTCAAAAACATTCATCAGTTACTAAAATCACCACTGACCCAGATGACTCTACGTTTTCTCCAATTTGTGCTACCTCTGTTGACTGAATTTAACAAATTGTTTCAGACAGATGAGTCCCAAATAGGTGGTATGATGGATGAAATGGATCGTCTGCTACGAAAATTTATTGTCAAATTTGTAGAGATGAAATATGTAAAAGAGGTGAAAGATATAAGATTGTTAAAGTATGCTGAACGTGATCTACAGCATGATGACCATACACTTGCTGTTGGTCTGTCCAACAGGACATTACTGGAAGAGTTAGATATAAGTTCTCAAGTGAGAAATTCATTTTTCAGAGATGTGAGGAACTTTTATGTTGCTGTTGTGAAAAAGATATTGGATAAATTTCCATTTGAGAATGAAGTCCTTAAGGATATCAAAATTCTTGATCCAGCCTTTAAAGACACAGTTCAATATACAGCAATCTGTAAGCTGGCCAACACTTTTGCACCACATTTAGACCAAGAGGTGTTAAAGGATGAATTTGAAGATTATTGTCTGCTGCCTGATGAAATGTATTTCAAGATTTGACGCTGGACAAAAAAGAAGCTTTTCTAGGTACTGGCTTGACATAATCAACCTGAAAACTAGCACTGGTCGTACACGATTTCCCAGTCTGGCAGTCATAGTGAAACGCTTATTGACATTGCCTCACAGCAATGCTGACTGTGAGAGGTCTTTCTCTATGATGAAAAAGATTCACACGGACTGCAGAAATAGACTAAATGATGATACAGTCACAGCATTTCTACAATGCAAAATAAATTCTAACTCTTGTTGTTTAGGTTTTAAAGCAAGTGAAGACATGCTTAAAAAGGCAAAGGCCGCATGTCACTATGATGGTGCAGAACCATCTAATTGAATATACTTTTACATGAATAAACTCTTTTGTTACGTTTTTCAGTCTTTGTACAGGTTTTGCGGGTCTTTGTACAGGTTTTGCGGGTCTTTGTACAGGTTTTTTTAATTTTTTGTACAGGTTTTTCATCTCTGAGGTGTGGCATGTATGCATCAATAGATAACCTGAACACTGAGAGGATATATATAACAATAATCTAAGAAATTATAAGGAAGAAAGAACAGAAATAGAGACTATAGCACCTGAGTGATCATCTATGGTTAAAGATCAGAAGGTGTAGATTCGATACTGAACGAGAGAGAGAGAGTGATGGAAGGAATAAATATTGAGAAAGAACTTACACATTGTATATTCTGTGATGGACCAGATGTGGAGGTCAGAGCAGACAGCAATGATCCTCTCATATGTAAATAAATAGTGTTTCAATTACTATGGCGTTATCTCATCGCTTGCTGTGTGTGTGTGACTGTTATAATTATACAGCATATCATTGCTAGCTAAAGAGGTAAAAGGACCTGGGCAGACATTGCCACATAATATGATTCATGATACAGCAACCAGGCTGTCACAAATCATACACATATCTTGGCAGCAATATAGACAAAGTTAGAGGGACAGACAGTGATATCAAAATAAGAATGCAAAAAGCAAGAGGAGCTTTCATTGCATTGGGAAATATATGGAGATCAAGAGAAATCGGATCCAACACGAAAATAAGAATCTTCAACTCAAATGTGAAATCAGTCCTATTGTATGGCTCTGAGACATGGAGAACAACAAAGACAACAACCAAAAAGCTACAGACTTTCATAAATGGGTGCTTGCGTAGAATAGAGGGATTAAAATGGTATGACAAGGTTACCAATGTAGAATTGAGGACAAGAACTAGATAAATGCCAGTGGTACAAGAGATGAGAAAAAGATGATGGCGATGGATAGGACACACACTGAGGAAACCCGTTGATAGCATTACAAGGCAGTCCTTGTTCTGGAAACCCCAAGGCAAGAGAGGCAGAGGTAGACCAAGAAGCACATGGAGAAGAGAGCTGGAAACAGAGGTGAAAATGATGAGAACGTGGAAAGAACTTGAGATTGCACGTGACAGGGGGACTTGGCATGTGTTTGTTGAAGGCCTATGCTCCTTTGGGAGTGGAGGGTTATGAATGAATGAATGTCTAGTGTGGTCGGTATTTCTTGACCAGGCGTGGCCTACAAGGCTTAATGTTTTTGGCAGCTATCGGAGGTGGCAGCAGATAAAAACCATAAACCTATCATACATGAAGATGTCACCCTGCTGGATACTGATTATGATTCTTCTCATTGTATTATCTATTACGTTTATATGCACCAAAAGAGCAGTGAGATAACCACTGCACATATAGGTATGGTGCAGGCCTCTAACTTCGCTGATGACTTATTGGGCCTATACTTGCAAAAAATTATGTTTCTCCTGCTTTTTGTTTTTAAATGTTTTTAATTGATGAGCCTCATGGGTTTATGGTGTCTGTGATTGTGGTGCAGTGAAATATTAAACACTTCACAATTTGTGATGGAAAAACAGCTGAAGTTGTACAGCTAAGATTACATTTTTTGGCAGATGATTTATTTTTGTTAACAGAATACCCAATGCCTCATAAACAATAATTTTTCTTTTACCTGCTTATTCTTGCTCATGGACTTCATTTTCATGCGCAGCATGTCATTTTCCTCATGTAAGCGAGAAAGGTCCTTAGTTAGTTCATCTAGCTGCTGTTGTCTTTCCCTGATGATTAGAATTCAAGTCTTGAATTCACCAATCAAATTTGTATACAGATTACATTTAAATCATTGAACTCTGACTATCAGTGTATTCTTTACAACACAGACAATGAACAGCTGCAGGGATGCAAATTTACTGAATGTCAGTCCTCTAGAGCAAATGGTTCCCACCGAGGGCAACAAGGTATATTGTAAAATTCAAATCTGGTTTTTAAAAACACAATGTACTAATATAGTGTTATGTCATGAAATTGGCAAAGTGTGTCACCATTCAGAAAGAAAAAAGAATTGAAAATGTGCTGTAGATTGCACATAGGATCAATCAAGAAAGCAAATACAACAGTGCTGACAGGATGTAAAATACCAGTTTAGAATCTTCATCACTGGTAAAGTTTTACTAAAACAACCACTTTAGCTTTTATATTTAACACTGATGAAATATACTGAGGTATCAAAATTCAGAAAGTCAGTAAACGAACTTATCAAGCTACCTAAATTATCTTCTTCTTCTTCCATCCTTAGCCATCAACCGGCAAAGCAGTATGTGGCCAGTACGCCTAGTGGCGTCTTAGGGCAACAACAAATTGATCGATCTATCGCTGTTTCCACCACGCCTAGTGGCGTCTTTGTGGAACAAAAACAGACCAAACAATCTATCATTGTTTCCGTAATCAGATTGGTTGGCAAGCAGGTGATCAGCCCACTGTGCGAAGTTTTTACGGGATGGGGTAAACAGCCCCATGCCCATACCCTCCTTAGTCGCTTTTTACGACATGCGTGGTAGGGTGCAGTGTTACTATTCTTTGCTCCCCTTTCGGCCCCGGTAACACACGGGTGACCTAAATTATGAAACATCTAAAATTCCTCTTGACAAAACTTTTTTTTAAAACTCATAAAAATGTTATTTATTTCACGGCAATGGTGTGTGTTGTCAAACTTGGACAATATCCAAGAAATAGGAACTACAACATTATAACTGTAAGAAAAAAGAAAAACCAGATGGAGTAATTGTTAAGACAAAGCAGTGAGGAAACATTAAAAGACAATGGGCAGGTTGGTTTGGGCATGCTGTTAAAACAAAGCATGGCCAACCACATATTAAAACATAAGAATGGATTGTTCTTTTAGAAAATACAAACACACACACTGTAAAAAAACAAAATATAAATGATGTACGAAAGACACAAATGAGTAAAAAGACATAAATTATTGTCAGAAAGAACAAAAAAACATTTTAAAGGATGGTTTGAAAATACACAATGGGGGGAAAAAAGAATAAAATTATCATTTCCACTAACTAGTAACATCAATAAAACAGAGGATGGCAAATTAAGAAATAAGCAAGAATTAATAACAAAGAAATTAATGCCATTAAAAATAAAAAACAAGACTTGTTTAGTAAAGCTTGGAAAGTAGATGGTTCAAGATTCACTGTCATTCTGTTGAGTGATAAATTTACTTGATGATATTAGTGGTGCGTATGACTGTAAGGATGGTGATGCTTACAATTATTGTGAAAGCTAAAATAAAGTTTACCATGAGTTTCCCTTCAGAGCATCAGCCATTTGAGATTTTAACCTTGCAAGTTTCTGGTCCCTGTCAGCAATTACTGAATCTTTTTCTGCCACTGTCACTGCCAATTGCTTCTCTGACTTATTGAAATAATGAATGTAATAGTAATTATATTTCTGTTGATTGGCTGTGTTTTCATTACGGAAGCAAAACATGAGTAAAAGAAATATGCTTCGATAATTAGTTTTCAGTTTCATATCAAGAAAACTGATAATTAACACTGTGGCAAATGGTCGACGGGGGTCGCCAAACTTTTTTACAGCTGGAAATAAATTATTTTAGGTCTCACAGGCTAAGAGGACGTGTTAAATCAAGGATGTTTACAAAATCAGAAAACAACATATACACACATTTATTATAATAATTCATATATTGCAGAATATCTTTATGTACAATAGGGGGGGCGCCGCGCCACTGAATTATTCTTATTCAAGACAAATTACTCTTAACTGAATACAGAGTTTAACAAATTTAAAATTAATTTAATTCTATACTTTCTTGTGACGTTATAAGAAGTGGCCCACTGATTCAAAAGGTTAATATATAGTTAGTGGGCCAGATAAAATGAAGCTTCACACCACATTTGACCAGAGGGCTGTAATATGCCAGCCCCAGGCTTATGAGGTAAATTTAAGAAACCTGTTAAGGAGCCGCGCTAGCGTAGTGGTTACAACACCGCTCTGGCGACACCACATTTGACCAGAGGGCTGTAATATGCCAGCCCCAGGCTTATGAGGTAAATTTAAGAAACCTGTTAATAGCATTACAAGGCTTTCCTTTTTATAGAATCCAGAGGGTAAGAAAGGTAGAGGTTGACTGGAGAACAGAACTAGAGACAAATGAAAATGATGAGAAAGACATAGACAGAACTTGTGCTGATGACACATGACATGAGGACTTGGAATGTGTTTAATGAAGACCTGTAATCTGTGGGGAGCTAAAGGCTATTTACTGACTGATTGAAAGAACAGTGGCAACATCTTAGTAACTAGTTTTTCTAATTAATATCAAGAACACAGCAGATGAAATCTGGGCTGTCAATGTTATATCAAGATTACAAATTTTCCTTTTTTTTGTAATGCTCTGAAGGATAAGGCCACCACAACAGCAGGTAATCTTGAAGGGCTTCTGCACTGAAGCATTTTATGTCCTCTCGCAGTAATTATTTCTGTAGCATTTTGTTTTACATGATACAGTTGTCAGGCTCTAACATACTTCACATTTGTTGTCTCTTACGACATGCTTGAGAGAATATTGCTTCCATTTTTTTCTTCATATTCCCTGAAACCCCTGGAAATTGAATGAGGTATAACACGAATATGTGGCACTTTTATAACTGTTTTTCAGTGTTCTTTGAAAAATGTAGGGAAGTACAACACCTGTCATAGGTTACTCAAAGTCATATCAAGAATACAAATAAGTAGCATTTTGATGTTGTTTAACTAGGGCTGCTGAGATTCTCGCTCTTTTGCAGCCAATACCAAGTTGAAGACTCCTTGGTATTATCTTCACTGTAGATCTAGGCTTTTCCTGTGGTTTTTCTGTCATACTGAAACATATTGAGTTGAAGTCATGAGCTCCAGCTTAGTTGGCATTTAAAGGATCATCACATCTGGTCTCAAGCTAGGAGGAAGAAGCACTTGGCATACTGTGCATTACCCGCCATCCAAGGGGGCTCTCCAAATATACAGAGCTAAAATACTGGGCTCTCCCAAGGAATTGTCCTACACAGAGCCACTTCTCAGCTCCCCTTGCCTATCATGGGCACATAGTGAGATCGTCCTGCATGCAGCCAATCAGGTAAACAGCCAGAGTTAAGTCTGGGGCTCAGTGATAACTGGTCTTCAGCATTATAATTACAACATAGATAAGTAACAAACTGGTCACTGGTTGTAAAACATGTAATATTCTGATGACAGAAAGAATAGGCCTACTGATACCTCAGATTTGTTGTAACAGGTGACTAACATAAGCTTGTGCATGGGCTAGCAATCTCATCATGTAAAATTAATTGCTACAAAAACCACTACTGCAAATGCTTAGAGCAAAGGCACCAGCTGCTGTAGTGGCTTCATGCTCCACAGGGAGCGAAAAGAGAAATGAAGAAGGAAACTCTGATGACTGGTTCTGTATTTTAAAAAACACATGAAAATGAGTGACCTTGTGCAGTACCCACCTCCTCTTTGTGTTTTTCAATTTCCTCCCTGTGCTCTTCAATCAACCTCTCTATCCTCTTTTGTGCCTCCACCAGCTTCCCTTTGATTTCGCAGAGAACATCCCTGGTCTCTTCATGACCTGACCGCTCTTTATTCAACTGGGCTGAAAACTGAGTTTCCTGTCATAGTCAGAAATATATACTCATTGTCATTACAGAGAAAGGATAGTGAAATAAAATTAAACTCATGAGTTAAGACATAAAGAGACAAGGAAAGAAATAGTATAACACAGATTAGCTTAGGAATTCTCACAATATTGTATAGATAACAAATACCGTAGTGAAGTGATATCACTTTCTTTTTGCGCTCCTTACAAAGTATAGAGCCACTACTGTAGTTGCCCCCCTTTGCAGGAAGCCTGTACCAAGCAGTTACTTGCTCTTGTGACGGTGGTTTCTGTGCCAATTTGTTTGACATGATGAGGTTGCCAGCCTCTTATTAGCCACCTTGTATGGCATGCCTGAGGGTGTGGTTGTCTTATTCTTTCTTTGTCTCTTCACAGACCCCTCGGGACTACACTAGGGCACAAAGACAGCAGGGGTGACATAACATTAAGCCCATGAGTTAGACATAAACAGACAAGAAAAATACGGCCAAATAGGAGTGAAGTGTTTGAGACTTCATTATACTTACTCCAGCTTTATGTGGTGGGTGACTAGTTCCCTATCTTGCTGCCTTTGCCATTCCTAATTCTGGAGCAGAGTCTGGTACCCATTTACAGCTAGGTAGACTGTGGCATGACATTAGCATGTTTTGAACCCAGTAACTTTGCCTCAAGAAGCAAAGGCTCTAACTGCTCTGTTACAAATGCACTTTAAAAAAAATGTATTTACTATTGAAAAACATGAAACAAAAATTTACATCTACTTCCATATTATATAGATACATAGAAATAATAGACTTTTCACTTCACAGGCATAGGGTTCTTTAGCAGTGCTGAGAAGGCTGCTTGCTTAAATACCTGGTTTTTCAAGTGGTCTTTAAGTTGTTTGCTCTCCTCTTCACTTCTGCAAAGAGCCACTTTCAGCTCCTCTAACTGTCTGCTAAGCGATTCTGTTTGATCTTTCAAAATTTTCTCACGGCTCTGAAAACAAAAGTAATAAATTTTGACTAAACTACAAAATAGTTTGGTAACAGTGTACAGAAACTCATACAGGCATAAGGTACATTAGAAAAAAAATGATTTTTTTTTACAAGTACACCCCACTCCCAAGTGGAAAAAAAAAGAAAGAAACACTTTTCTCACAAAAGCTCATTTTTTAGCTTCAATCAGAAAGAACGACATCAATATTTTAAGCAAAGAACCAGAAAGACTAATGTTCTAGCTTATATGACATAATTCTGGTAAAACATAAAAGGGTTCATGCAAGCTGCTCTAAATTATTGGTCTGTTAGGACCCCATCTTAAAGTGAAAACACTGACTATAGTTTTCCACGCAATAGTATCCTATCACTGGACATAAATCCAGCAACCTGGGAGGAGGAAGCTGCTGATCGCACGAAGTGGTGATGCTCCCTACCTTGCCACATTAGACTGGATGAAAAACGAAAAGAATCTCTCACAACAAGCAGAAGAGAAAAAAACACGCTGAAAGGAACAAAAGCAGCTGAGGGCTATCACCTCGGGGGTGGGGCATTCCCATAGTCAGTCATGACTGAAGGGGCTACTACGACTAGTATACAATGTGGCTCTTTTATCTTTTCTTTTTATCAGGTTAATTGCACTGTGTAGATCAGAATCATAAATTAAACCTGTGATAGTTAAATCTGCATCAAAAGAATGAAGAATATAAAAGGGAAATTAAGTGTTTTTCTGTATGGAAAAAAATAAATCCAACTCAAATTATTAAATTAGACCAGAATTGTATAAGCTACAGGCAGAGACAAAGAAAAGTAGAAATCATACTTTAACAAGACAGCTGTGTTGTAAAGATGCATGTGCAGAAACAAATTGGAAGTGAAGTGAGAAACTTCAGCCTAGGTGTTTATTGCTGGGAAAATTTACCCAAATCTATCACATGTCAGCATTTTAAAGAAATAAGCTCACTTCAGCCTCGAATTAACAGGGCATAAGTATTCATCACAGATTTCTAATACTGACAAAGCAGCAACAAACCTGGATGTCATCATCAGAACCAATAAAGCCAGATTTCCCTTTAACTATCTCCAGCTTGTATTGAACTTAGCAGCTCTTTCCAAGAAAATTAAAACCTGGCTTTTCAGCATAACTGTAAAATCTGTCCTACGGAATGGTTCAGAAACGTGGCATGTCACCAAGAGCAGCACATTCAAACTCCAGATATTCACAGCTGATTCCTAAGTCACGTTCACCCAATCAAAGATGAAATAACAAAAATGAATTGTAAGTAGAATCGGACAATCATCAATACAGCTGGAGATTAAAGACAGAAAATGGATAGGACAGACATAACCTGAAGCAACAACCAACCAGCATAACCAGACATGTCCTTAACTGGAATCCACAAGGGAAAAGAAGAGTGGGGAGGCCAAACAGTACCTGGAGAAGAACGATGGAAGGGAACTAACCAACAGAGGGTGCATAGTACTATTACTAGTATTAGCATGGATATCTTCACATGTGGAGATAGAAGGAAATGAGGTAGCAGAGCAAAAACAAGAAGAAGCAGCCTAAACACATAAACATAGGTTTTTGTTCAACAGAGATCAAAGGTATAATAAAAAGTCTGATAGCAATGGAATGGACAGAACACTGGAAACAAAGCCAGGAAGGTATCATGCTTATAAGTTATTGAAAGATCCAACACGAACATGTCAGATAAATAGAGAGCCAAAAATTCCATGCAATAAAAGACTAATTAGACTACAACTGGGAATGGGATATTTAATGATGGAGGAATCCAACAGGGGAGCATATCTGGAGAAAAATACCATAAATTATATGCTAACATGCAAGAAATATGAACAGCAAAGAAAACTACTTAACTCTTAATATACGAGCAGCCTTTTAGAAAGGCCGATGATCGATCCCCGTCAATCGCGAAAATGTATAGGTGAATGCATGTTTAAAACCACTGAACAATTTAGTTACGTGCATGATATAGGGGTTTCATTTCTTCACATTTTGATATATAACACTTTATGTATCTTTATAAATAAATTATTTATTGCAAAATCTGTAACGGCAGTCATGAAATTAGCTCGTATACTAAGAGTTAAAGAATACTTGAAAGCACAAAACTCATCACCATCACTAGAAACTGTACTAAAAGTTGAACTACCCAGGGAACTACACAACAATAAAATTGTATATTACCAAAATAAAAATATAACCACTAGAGTAAAGGAGAGTGATTAAAGGTGAACGAAAATACATAAACAATATATTCACCACACAGGTTCAGTACAAAAGTAAGATAAATTATCAAACATTACAAAGCAGTGCATGCTGAAAATAAATACGTGAATGTATCTCAAGGGCAGTAAATACAAAGGTAATATACAATAAATCAAAGTACAAACATATAAAAACTCAACAGGGTTACAGGAGATATACTCAAGAACAGGGAAGAGATACGACACCAATACATCTTAGAAAACGCCACAGAATGTGAAGTCTGGAAAAACAACAAAAGTAAAGTACTATATAGAAAAAGGAACACTACATACCCAAATTATAACCCCTATGGTGTTGAACCGGGTATTCCATGCTCAAAATAAAATTCAACACTTTGTGCAAGGCCCTAAAATTAAACAAAACAAGTCACCCTGACTAACATTGTTAGTAACAATGGTGAAGCTGAAGAAGGCAGCCAATAACAAACTGGTGGCAGGCAGCAATAGCAGTCCTTTGTTCTGCATGGAAAATTGAGCAGCGCGAGAGAGGGAATATGTAATTGAGGAATCTGACAGAGATATAACGACTAAGAGGAATCTGCCATAGTCTTAAAAAGACAATAAAAGTGTACACAAAATACTTGGATTGCATGACGAACATCTGCAAAGAGAAAATAATGTAGCAGGTCAAATCTTTTCTCTCTAGGCAATGAAATAACAGACTTCTACAATGTGCATAATACAGCTTCTGAGCTTGTTTGATATAAATGTTTAGAACTGGTGTAGGATGCAGGAAGCACTGAACCTGCAACACGCACTGTACAGTGCATGCTACTGGCAGGTAGGGAGCACTGGACAAGTGATTCCTACCTAGGTAACAGGCGCTTAACTCAGGCACGAAGCACTGTACAGTAATTCTTGCCTGCAAAACATAAATAGGTATATCGCACTGCGTTGTAGTAATTATAATCCATTAGGCAGATATTTCCACCATACCTTCCTTTGTAGGGCAAAATACTGGAGAGATAAAGAGTAAAGATGTTTTTATGTTTGCTGTATATGGTATTCATTTATAATGTGTAAACAAATTTTATCAAATTTTTCTAATTTCGTCTAAAAATATATGGTGGGAGATTATTATTTCAGTGTTCATTCCAAACAGGTATCGGTATGGTGCGTGTAGTGGGATCATAATTTGGGCAGTGAATAATAAATATACGGTAAAGGTGGTCCCATCACCCGCGTGTTACCGGGGCCGGAAAGTGGAGCAAAGAATAGTAACACTGTACCCTACCAGACATGTCGTAAAAAGTGACTAAGGAGGGTTGGGCATGGGGCTGGTTACCCCATCCTGTAAAAAACTTTTTACCACAAAAACTTCAACAAACATGGACAAGTCAAATAAAGAATATAAATCAACTCAGCCGCCCAAGACAGAAGAAGGTCTTCTGGAAAGGAGGCGCATGAAGCAACCTAGAGAAAGCTGAAAGGAGTCTGGGTTGCCGACTAACCTTTTTTCATCTAGGAAAATCTCCAGGATTGGCACCTGGAATGTTCGCACTCTGTGTGAACAAGGGAAAACTGCACAGGTAGCAGCAGAAATGACAAATTACAGGATTGCTATCCTGGGTCTCTGCGAGACACAGTGGAAAGGCATAGAGAAGAGGAGATTGATCACAGGAGAAATGGTGTTGTCCTCAGGACATGAGGAAAGAGCCCACCACAGTGAAGGGGTGGCTCTAATGCTGTCCAAGGAAGCACAGAAGGCACTTATAGAATGGGAAGCAATGGGACCCCGAATTATAACAGCAAGGTTTAAATCAGCCAAAAAGTAAGTAAATATAAACATCATCCAGTGTTATGCACCAACAAACGATAAAGAAGAATCTGTGAAAGAAGACTTTTACACCAGACTACAAAATGTCTTGGACAATAAGAAAAGAATGGACATCACAATTTTGATGGGGGACCTAAATGCGAAAATAGGAACAGACAACACTGGCTTTGAAGAAAGCATGGATTAGGTATGATGAACAAGAATGGGGAACTATTAGCAAACTTCTGTGCTTCAAATCAACTAGCTATAGCAGGAAGCATATTTCCACATAAAAGAATACATAAAGCAACATGGATATCACCAGACCACAGAACTGAGAATCAGATTTATCACATATGCATAAGTAAGAAGTACTCCAACAGCTGGAAGATGAAACAGATACGGAAGACCACTGGCAACAAGTAAAAAATATATGGAACAAGAAATGTGAAGAAGTACTGAGAAAAAGAGAACATAAGCACATAGCATGGATAACAACAGAAACCATTAGTAAGATAGAAGACAGGAAAAACAAGAAAGCAGATTTAAACAGAAGCAAAACCAGAAGCCCCAAAGCCAAGGCTCATGAAGTGTACATAGAAGCAAACAAAGAAGTAAGAAGAAACGTCAAAAGAGACAAGATGAAATATATTGATGATTTGGCAAGGGAAGCAGAGGAAATATGAGGGACCTGTACAACAACACAAAGAAGCTAACAGGGAAATATAAGCAAGCAAATGGCCTCATAAAAGATCAGAATGGAAAATTGCTAGTTTTTTTTTTTTTTTCGTACGCCCGCTAATACTCGAGGCGAAATCTCAGGTTATTATTTTATGTCTAACCTGACATTGATTTTTACGTGAGTATCCCTTTATTTCTTGTACAGAGGCAGGTGTCCCTCGCCATTCAGGCAAATACTCGCCGATTTCGGAGGTACCCATTGCAGCTGGGTCGGCTCAGGAGCCGCCAGTCCCTGGTCGACGACACTCCTTCAAATGTCTTCGCCAGGTCTCGAGTTAATCCAGCCCAAATCCCGGTCGACGAAAAATCCTCAAATGCCGTCGCCCGGGTTTGATCCTGTATCACCCGGTCGCCAGAGCGGTGTTGTAACCACTACGCTAGCGCGGCTCCCTAAATTGCTAGTAATATATAAGAACAAATGAAGAGATGGACAGAACATTTTGAGGAACTTCTCAATAGACCATCTCCAACTAATCCCCCAGACATCCAGCCAGCAGAAGAGGAGGTACAAATAAGCTGTGAACGACCAAGTAGAGAAGAAATAAAGAAAGCCATAAAGTTTCTGAAAGATGGAAAAGCAGCTGGTCCAGATTGCATTCCAGCAGAGGCCATCAAAACAGATATTGTTACCTCTTCAGAGATATTATACAAACTACTTGGCAAAGTCTGGGAGAGAGAGGAAATACCAGCAGAATGGAAGGAAGGTTATCTAGTCAAGTTGCCTAAGAAGGGAAATTTACAAGAGTGCATGAATTATAGAGGAATAATGTTACTATCAGTGCCAGAAAAAGTATTAAACAGAATCATCCTTGAGAGATTAAAAGAGTCCATAGACAAGCAACTGAGAGATGAACTAGTAGGTTTTCGACAAAACAGATCCTGTACAGACCAGATAGCCACATTGAGAACAATAGTTGAACAAAGTCTGGAATGGAATTCACCGCTATACATCGGATTCGTGGACTATGAAAAGGCATTTGACAGTGTAGACAGAGAATCGCTTTGGAAATTGATGAGGCATTATGGAGTTCCCATGAAGATCATTAACTTAATAAAGAAGACCAATGAAGACATGACATGCAGAGTTCTTCACGAAGGACAACTTATAGAACCATTTAGGATTAGAACGGGAGTGAGACAGGGATGCCTCTTGTCTCCAATTCTTTTCTTACTAGCAATAGATTGGGTTATGAAAACAATGACTTCTTACTTACTTACTTAGTCGTTCCCCTTCTACCGTGAGGTGAAGAGGTTTGGAAAAGAGAGCGCCAGACTATCCTATCGGCTGTCTTCCTCCTGGCCTGGTTCCATTCTAATCCTCGGTCCTTCAAAGATTGTCTAATGTTGTCCTCCCAGCGGACTCTGGGTCATCCTGGGGGTCTGGATCCCTGGCTCTTTGTTTCCCATGCTTGTCGTGGTAGCCGATCTTCTCCCATAACACACAACAGAAATGGAATCCAGTGGAATCTGACTAAACAGCTTGATGATCTGGATTTTGCAGATGACTTGGCTCTTCTGTCCCATAACCATAATCAGATGCAAGAGAAATTAAAAATTCTCGATGAGAGGTCACAACAAGTGGGCTAGAAAATACACAGGGAAAAGACAAAGATTATGAGAATAAATGCAAGAAATGATAACAAGGTTGAACTTGAAGAAACACCACTAAAAGATGTAGAATCGTACACATATCTTGGAAGTAACATAGACAAAGTTGGAGGGACAGACAGAGATATCAAAATAAGAATACAAAAAGCAAGAGGAGCTTTCATTGCATTGGGAGAACAAGAGAAATCAAATCCAACACAAAAATAAGAATCTTCAACTCAAATGTGAAGTCAGTCCTATTGTATGGCATGGAGAACAACAAAAACAACAACCAAAAAGCTACAGACTTTTATAAACGGGTGCTTGCGTAGAATAGAAGGACTGAAATGGTATGACAAAGTCACAAATGTGGAATTGATGACAAGAACCAGACAAGTGCCAGTGGAACAAGAGTTGAGAAGAAGACGCTGGCGATGGATAGAACACACATTGAGGAAACCTGCTGATAGCATTACAAGGCAATCCTTGTTCTGGAATCCACAGGGAAAGAGAACGAACGAGAGGCAGAGGTAGACCAAAAAACACATGGAGAAGAGAACTGGATACAGAGGTGAAAATGATGAGGAAAACATGGAAAGAACTTGAGCAGATGGCACGGGACAGGAAGACTTGGCATGTGTTTGTTGAAGGCCTATGCTCCTTGGGGAGCTAAAGGGTATTGACTGATTGATTGATTGAAAGGTGGTCCCATAGCAAATACTGCTGTAGTGGAGTGAAGTGTTAGAGACTTCCTATACTAGGTCCAGCACCGAGAGGTGAGGTGACCAGTTCCCTTCCTCGCTGCCTTTTCCTTCCCTAACTCACGAGCAAAGTCAGGTACCCAATTACAGATGGGTAGACTAGAGCGCATCGATACCGTCAACTGAACCTGGCACCTTTGCCACAAGAGACCAGCGCTCTAACCATTCTTTCAATTGGACACTCAATAAATAAATAATATTGCATATAATTGTACATCTGAATTTTTATTAATTATAATTGTTAAACTAAAAAAAATGTGTATGAAAGATCTTGGTTGTTATATCACAATGTGTATACAAACAGACTGTCTCTGTTAAGGAAAAGACATGAAATAAGCTTCATTTATTATTAACAGGCATCATACTGAGACTCCTTGATGGTGAGCAAGGTCAAACATCAGAAATGATAACCACTAGCACAGAAGAGAAAACCAATGGTGATGAAGATGACATAAAGATGGAAGAACTGAAGGCAGCACTGGAGAAAATCAAGATGGGCAAAGCAGCAGGGCATGATGGTATAACACCAGAAATGGTTAAGTACATGGGAGCATCAGGCGACCTGTTACTCTTAACGGTCCTACAGGCAGCATGGTGCAACAAGACCATACCAAAGGATTGGGAGATCGCCATCATAACACCAATTTTCAAAAAGGGTGACAATCGACAGTGTGGAAACCATAGAGGCATATCCCTTCTCAGTGTCCCTGGAAAAATCTACTCTAGAATCCTAGAGCAGAGACTCCGACGCCTAGCTGAGCCACAATTGGATGAGGTCCAGTGCGGATTCCGAGCAAACCGAAGACTCAAGACCTAATCTTCACACTCAGACAGCTGAGTGAAAAGGCCCTTGAGTATAAGAGTGAGATCCATCTTTGTTTCATAGATCTGGAAAAGGCGTTTGACAGGGTCCCTTGGAGCAAACTTTGGGACTGTTTGGCAAGGAAGAATATTCCAGCACCTCTGATTCATGCTATACAGAGCTTCTACAAGTCTTGCAGAAATTATGTGAGGACAGCAAACCATAAGTCAGAAGAGTTCAGGACCACCACTGGTGTAAGACAAGGTGATAGGATATCACCTTACCTCTTCATACTCCTTATGGACGATGTCATCAAGGCATGTAAGGAGAGAACAAGAAAGTATTCAGTGGGGTACTGGAAGATGAGACAGGTCTATATTTCGGAGCTGGCATTTGCTGATGATGTTGCCCTGATTGCTAAATCACAGGCACATCTCCAATCCAACCTGCAAGTCTGGAAGGAAGAGCTGGAGAAGAAAGGGATGGTCATAAGCAGCTCTAAAACAAAATCCATGGTGATATCACGAGAAGAAAGAAGACATCAGATTAAGCTGGGAGAACAGGTCCTGGAGCAGGTCGACCACTTTAAATACCTCGGAGCTATTATAGACCGAAAGAAGAGGCATCAAAGAAGAGTTGGCCACTCGAAAAGCAACAGCTGGGAGACTTTTTCAGGCCATAAATCGAGGATTCCTCAGCAAGAGAGAGGTTGGTAAGAAAACGAAGATGGCTGTATACCGCTCCACCTATGTCCCAGTCTTGACATATGGATGCGAGTCATGGGCAATGACTACAACCCATAAAAGCCAGATCCAAACCTCAGAAATGAGGTATCTGAGGAAGGTGGTTGAAGTAACAAGAAGAGACATGGTACGCAACCAGACGATACGTCAAGGCCTAAAATGCCACCCCCTACAGACCCAAGTAGAACAGTCCCAACTAAGATGGTTTGGCCATGTCTGCAGAATGGGAGAAGATCAGCTACCACAACAAGCATGGGAAACAAAGAGCCAAGGATCCAGACCCCGAGGACGACCCAGAGTCCGCTGGGAGGACATTAGACAATCTTTGAAGGACCGAGGACTAGAATGGAACCAGGCCAGGAGGAAGACAGCCGATAGAATAGTCTGGCGCTCTCTCTTCCAAACCTCTACACCTCACGGTAGAAGGGGAACGACTAAGTAAGTAAGTATCATACTGAGACGAATTGTCATGAGTGGCTAAAGTTAAATCTTAGTATACGTGTTCAAAACCACATTTTTACGAGCTAATATGAGACATGACTACCGTTACTGGTTTTACATTAAATAATTTATTTATAATGATAACATACAGTGTTATATATGAAAATGTGAAGAAATGAAAGCGCTATGACATGCACTTAATTGAATAGGTCAGTGATTTTTAAACATGCATGCAATTTATACAGTACTGAGTGCAGAAAAATTTTTAAAATTAAAAAACAAGTACTTATCCTTATGTATAATTCATTATGGAAAACTGTTTTAGGAGTTAACCACTTTCATTTTAAAGTAAGTTTATTTTTACATAATGTAGGGATAGGGAGCCGCGCTAGCAAAGTGGTTACAACACCGCTCTGGCGACCGGGTGATTCAGGATCAAACCCGGGCGACAGCATTTGAGGATTTTTCGTCGACCGGGATTTGGACTGGATTAACTCGAGACCTGGCGAGGACATTTGAAGGAGTGTTGTCGACCAGGGACTGGCGGCTCCTGAGCCGACCCAGCTCTAATGGGTACCTCCGAAAACGGCGAGTATCTGCCTGAATGGCGAGGGACACTTGTCTCTGTACAAGAAAATAGGATACTCACGTAAAAATCAATGTCAGGTTAGACATTAGCTCTTAGTATACGAGCGGCCTCTTAGAGAGGCCGATGATCGATCCCCGTCAATAGCGAAAATTTATAGGTGAATGCATGTTTAAAACCACTGAACAATTTAGTTATGTGCATGATATAGGGGTTTCATTTCTTCACATTTTGATATATAACACTTATGTTATCTTTATAAATAAATTGTTTATTGCAAAATCTGTAAAGGTAGTCATGAAATTAGCTCGTATACTAAGAGTTAAAAATAACCTGAGATTTCGCCTTGAGTATTAGCGGGCGTACGAAAAAAAAAAAAAAACATAATGTAGGAAAGTTTCAGTTGCTTCTGATCACGAATAGAGTTCTTCTCACGATTTGAAATGTGTTGGCAATTACTTTAAATTTTACACTCAACTTTCTTTAAGAGTTCAATAGTTCTCGTGTCATTCAATGCTCGTTTCTTTCTTTGAACTTCCCTACAAAGCCGTGGTTAAACGTAACAGCCCTCTGTGGGATTTCGCCATACTCTGCATGTTAATTAGGTTATACTTGATAATAGAAAGGATTGCAGACATCTTCGCTAGTTGTTGCATCATAACAGCCCATTACCGTGAATGCTTCACGTTAACACTCATAAATGCCTCACACCAGCAGGCAAGTTGAGATAATTCATAACCCTCCACTCCCAAAGGAGCATAGGCCTTCAACAAACACATGCCAAGTCCTCCTGTCACGTGCCATCATCTCAAGTTCTTTCCATGTTCTCCTCATCATTTTCACCTCTGTTTCCAACTCTCTTCTCCATGTACTTCTTGGTCTTCCTCTGCCTCTCTTGCCCTGGGGGTTCCAGAACAAGGACTGCCTTGTAATGCTATCAACAGGTTTCCTCAGTGTGTGTCCTATCCATCGCCATCTTCTCATCTCTTGTTCCACTGGCACTTGTCCAGTTCTTGTCATCAGTTCCACATTGGTAACCTTGTCATACCATTTTAATCCCTCTATTCTACGCAAGCACCCATTTATGAAAGTCTGTAGCTTTTTGGTTGTTGTCTTTGTTGTTCTCCATGTCTCCGAGCCATACAATAGGACTGACTTCACATTTGAGTTGAAGATTCTTATTTTCGTGTTGGATCCTATTTCTCTTGATCTCCATATATTTCCCAATGCAATGAAAGCTCCTCTTGCTTTTTGTATTCTTATTTTGATATCGCTGTCTGTCCCTCCAACTTTATCTATATTACTGCCAAGATATGTGTATGATTCTACATCTTGTATTGGCGTTTCTTCAAGTTCAACCCTGTTTTCATTACCTGCATTTATTCGCATTATTTTTGTCTTTTCCCTGTGTATTTTCAGACCCAATTGCTGTGACCTCTCATCGAGTGTTTTCAATTTGTCCTGCATCTGATTACGGTTATGGGACAGGAGAGCCAAATCATCAGCAAAATCCAGATCATCCAACTGCTTAGTCAGAGTCCACTGGATTCCATTTCTGTTGTGTGTTGTCGATGATCTCATAACCCAATCTATTGCCAGCAAGAAAAGAAATGGAGACAAGAGGCATCCCTGTCGCACTCCTGTTCTTATCCCAAATGGTTCTGTAAGCTGTCCTTCATGAAGAACTCTGCACGTCATGTCTTCATAGGTTTTCTTTATTAAATTAATGATCTTCAGGGGAACTCCATAATGCCTCATCAATTTCCAAAGTGATTCTCTGTCCACACTGTCAAATGCTTTTTTCGTAGTCCACAAATCCGATGTATAGTGGTGAATTCCATTCCAGACTTTGTTCAACTATTATTCTCAAAGTGGCTATCTGGTCTGTACATGATCTGTTTTGTCGAAAACCTGCTTGTTCATCTCTCAATTTCTTGTCTATGGACTCCTTTAATCTCTCAAGGATAATCCTGTTCAATACCTTTCCTGGCACTGATAGTAACATTATTCCTCTATAATTTGTGCACTCTTGTAGATTTCCCTTCTTAGGCAACTTAACCAGATATCCTTCCTTCCATTCTGCTGGTATCTCTTCTTTTTCCCAGACTTTACCAAGTAATTTATATAACATCTCTGTAGCCATGTCGATATCTGCTTTGATGGCCTCTGCTGGAATGCCATCAGGTCCAGACGCTTTTCCATCTCTTAGAAGCTTTATGGCTTTCTTTATTTCTTCCTTCGTTGGTCTTTCACCGTTAATTTGTAGCTCTTCTTCTGCTGGCTGGATGTCCGGCGGGTTTTGTGGAGCTGGTCTATTGAGAAGGTCCCCAAAATATTCTGTCCACCTCTTCATTTGCTCTTGTATATTGCTGAGCAGTTTCCCATTCTTATCTTTTATGAGGCAACTTGTTTGCTTGTATTTCCCTGTTAGCTTCTTTGTGCTGCTATACAGTTCTCTCATATTTCCTTTGGCTGCAGCATCTTCTGCCTCTCTTGCCAACTCCTCAATATACTTCCTCTTGTCTCTTTTGATACTTCTTTTTACTTCTTTGTTTGCTTCTGTTTACACTTCTTGAGCCTTGGCTTTGGAACTTCTGGTTTTGCTTGTGTTTAACTCTACTTTCTTTTTTTTTCTTCTATCTTTTATCTTACTGATGGTTTCTGTTGTTATCCATGCTTTTTGTTGTCTTTCCCTTTTCCCCAGTATTTCTTCACATGTCTCCTTCCATACCGTTTTGACCTGCTGCCAATAGTCTTCTGTATTCTCTACATCTTCCAACTGTTGGAGCACTTGGAATTTGTTGGATACTGTGACCGCAAATTTGTCTCTTGTTTCTTGATTTCTTAGCTGTCCTACATTAAACTGTTGTCTATAATTTTGCATTGTTGCATATCTCTTGAGTTTCATTTTTACTTTGGCTATCAGAAGATGGTGATCTGATGCCACATCTGCTCCTCTATATACCTTTACATCCTGCAATGATGATCTAAACTTCTTCTTTATGCATATATGATCGATCTGATTTTCTGTTCTATGGTCTGGTGATATCCATGTTGCCTTGTGTATTCTCTTATGTGGAAACATGCTTCCTCCTATAGCCAGTTGATTTGAAGCACAGAAGTTTGCGAATAGTTCTCCATTTTCATTCATTACTCCTAGCCCATGTTTTCCCATGACTTCTTCAAATCCGGTATTAACTGTACCTATCTTTGCATTCATGTCACCCATCAAAATTGTGATGTCTCTTCTTTTTACTTTATCCATAATTTCCTGTAGTTTAGTATAAAATGCTTCTTTCACAGACTCTTCTTTGTCATTAGTTGGTGCATAACATTGGATGACATTTACATGAATTTTCTTTTTAGCTGTTTTGAAAATAGCTGTTATTATTCTGGGTCCCACAGCTTCCCATTCAATGAGTGCTTTCTGTGCTTCTTTAGATAACATAAGAGCTACCCCTTCACTGTGGTGTGAACTTTCGTCTTCGTGTCCTGAGGACAGCACCAATTCACCTGTGATGAGTTTCTTCCTGTCTACCCCCTTTCACTTTGTTTCACACATTCCCAGAACCTCGATTTTGTATTCCCTCATTTCTGCTGCTACTTGTGCCACTTTCCCTTGTTCGTTCAATGTCCGAACATTCCAGGTGCCAAATCTGGAAGTTCTCCTAGAAGAAAGAAGGTTAGTCAGCAACACAGACTCCTTTCGGCTTTCTCTGTGTTGCATCATACGCCTCCCCGCGAGAGGACCTTCCCCTGTCTTGGATGGCTGTGTTTTATTTTCTTTATTTGACTTGTCCATATTTGTTGAAGTTTTTTGTGGTTTAAATTTTTTTTACAGGATGGGGTAACCGGCCCCATGCCCAACCCTCCTTAGTCGCCTTCTACGACATGCTTGGCAGGGGACAGTGTTACTATTCTTTAAGTTGAGATAAGGTTCACAATAAAACTTTATTAATACTCTTTATTTATACCAAGCAGATGCCTTACCAAGTAGAAAAAACGCATTATCATGCATTATTGCCTTGGTTTTACTGGCACATGTAACCGTCATTGACGTTTAATAAAGTTGAGAAATATTTCTATTTTGAAATGTTAACAAAGCAATTATTTATTTTATTTTCCAAATTAATATTGTTTTGTATTGTATTGTATATTAGCATTACGTAAACTGAACTAATTTTTATAAGCGATACTTCATGAAATAAATATGAAGATCATTGAAAATCAGATGTGAAAATTGTCAACATTAAACGAAATATGACTCTCTTAAAAGCTTTCATAAAGATTTGTTTGTTTTTTTTTTTTTTTTTATGTGCTCTTGTATCGTAATTCAAAACAGCTACTTATCTACAACAACTTGAACTCAATTACAATTAAACTTATTACAGACGAAAAAAATATGCTTCTGTTGTTGCCCGCACCGCGATTAAGTATGTTCTGGCCAAAGAGAAGGTTTATTTCACAATGCAAGCAGATGACGTTATAAATTATTTAACTTTTTAAAGAAAAAAAAAGTTTTTAATACTATTTTGGTAATAGTAGTTACTAAATAAGCAATATACATATTTTTAACAGATTAGACGTATACTGATTTTCGTTGATCAGATCTATGTTTCGAAGGAATGTCATCTGTCCAGTTTTACTTTATTAGTACTCTTTATTTATACACTGCCAAGTAGAAAAAAAATGCAATTATCATGTATTATTGTCTTGGTTTTACTGGCACATCCATTTCTCAATACGTACAATACAGCATTAATTATGTTTATTTACGGGTTTCCTAATTTTTTTACCTGTAAAATGTTAAGTCATTCCTACCCAAGTTCAGTGCTTCCTACCAAGCACTTAAGGTTCACTGTACAGTGAGCGGTACCTAGGTATCGCACACTGTACAGTGTCTGGTACCGTCAGGTAGGAGGCACTGTACAGTGTTCCCTATCGTTAAGTGCGTCTTGCCTGCAACACCGGCAACATTATCTACACCAACTTGACTATGCAAGTGATCGTTCCTTCCACCTGGTAAGTTACCAGCCGACAGATCAACAGTACAGTTTATATGTGCTGCACATTTTCCAACACACTGATAATGAAGTATTCTTCTTGCAATCGCAGTCGAATGAAGGTTAGGGAACATTTCTTCTGCGTTCGCTCTCAAATAACTACATCCATCTCTCTCTCTCTCCCTCTCTCTCTCTCTCTCTCTCTCTCTCATAAAGCAGGCTTCTTCATACACTTTCTCCCTCATCTGGGTTGGTGAGGGTCACGCTGCCAACCTGCTACCTCTCATGGAGGTGGCAGTCTTGGATGACATGTTCTACTGCTGCTTGTTTGTCCTCCCCAGGATGAAGACAAATCTAAACTGAAGACAAAGCAACATAAGAAGAGATCAAATCAATAATAAAAAGGAACTTGGCATAAGGAAAACCCAGACTCCGATATTGCAGAACCATGCTTTATATTGCCTAGAAGAGATCAAGTGATAATTTCCAGGCTTAGAACCGGACATTGCACTAATACCGTCTGTTCAACAAACTGAAACATATAAGATTTGTAACAGTACGTCTGTCTTGACTTGTGGATGCGAGTAATGGGCAGTGACTGCGGTCCACAAAAGCCAGCTCCAACCCTCAGAAATGAGGTATCTGAGGAAGGTGGTTGAAGTAACAAGAAGAGACATGGTCCACAAACTGACGATATGTCATGGCCTCAAAACCCAGCCCTTGCAGACCCAAGTGGAACAGTCCCACTTACGGTAGTTTGGCCATGTCTGGAGAATGGAAGAAGAGCGGCTACCACAACAAATATGGGAAACCAAGAGCTAGGGATCACACTTCCAGGATGACCCAGAGTTCGCTGGGAGGGCAACATTAGACAATCTCTGAAGGACCGAGGACTGGATTGGAGCCGGGCCGGAAGGAAGACCGCCGATAGGACAATATGGCGTTCTCTCTGGCAAACCTCTACTCCCCAGGGTAGAAGAGGAACGGCTAATTAAAAGTAAGACTGTATGTTTGAATCGGCACTGCGACAAAAACAAAGTTCAATAAATAAATACATTAGAAAGCTGTTACAGTATCACAAAATCAACTAAAATAACTTATTTACTGTGTGGGAAAACTCGAGGCTGACAATAAAGGTACGTCCTACTGAGGCAACACTGACTTATATTAGATGTAATTTCTCCAAATCTATGGGCTACACTGTGTTCTTCAAAAGAAAGTTTTCTGCAGTATGCGCATAAGGATATTTCGGTTATTCAATTTCCAGTTTGTTTTGTTTTCATGCTGTCAATATTTTTTTTAATGAAAAAATATCCCATTCAACCCCTGATGGGTTAAAATTTGGATATAGTGTAGTTGGTTCAAGATAATAATTTTGATTTCCGATATCGAAATATGTTATCACCTCCCCACTTCACACAGTTCAAATAGAGTAAATCAGAAATTAAAATTGCGTGAATGTATGTGTGTGCTCTCCCCTTTCCAAAACAAAGCAATAACAATTAAACAAAAAAACAAACAGCCTCACAACTGCCATGTTAACAAGTGGAGAAAGGTAGGAAAGACAAGGGGTGTCTGGCACGACACCCAATCCACCAATCATCTGCCATTATCAACAAGAATTACAAGACCCCCTCCAGAGTCTCACCTTCCCGCCACACCAACACTGATTCGTATATGCTGCCAAGCATTATTTAAATCATCACATTTTCCCAGGACATAATACGCGATGACAGAAGCATAGTTTGAACATTACATTTGGTCTACCCCTGTTTCTTGTTCCTGGCAATGTTCCGTTAGAATCATTATTGTTTGTTTGTTTCATGGAAAGGGGAGGTCACACACACAAAAACATTCATACAAATTTAGTTTTGATTTACTCTATTTGGACTGAGTGGAGGAGGGAAGAAGGTACTATATTTGAGTATTGGAAACCTGACTTTATTTACTTGAATTTGTACACCATATGTCCTAATTATAACGCATCAAGGGTTGGACGTGATACTTTAAAAAAAAAAAAAAAAAATCAGTGTTCAACAACGCATTTGATCTTGGCAGCTGGCTTTACCAGAGAAGTTTGTCTTTTCTGCTGAAGTTCACCGTGCGCTCTTTAACCACTGGTTTCTGTAGCAGTTTGATTTACATGATTAGTTAGCCTCATGCTAAACCTTACACTAGCAACCCCTTTCGAAATGTCCGAGTGAGCAGTGTTTGTATTCTTACTTTGCCTCCACAATGTTCATGACACCTTGCGCCAAAAGTACTTCACGTGCTCTTGAAATAGTAGTGTCTGTAGCAATTCGTTTTACATGATGTTGTTTGCCAACCATTTGCAGAACCTCACGCTAGTCGATACTTACAAAATGCCTCACAGGGCAGTGTATATATTCTTTCACTGTATCTTCACAGACCATCGGGATCAATAATGGGTTTTAATATACCGGCAATAATAATCTCAACGAGATAGCTATGTTATGAATAGCTCTTTGGTTGATCATGTTAAAATTTCAACGATCGGCTAAATCCATATCTTTAGTCTGAGGGATTGTGTTAACTACCTGTGTAGGCCTATGTGCGTTTTTGTAAAATTCGGAGGTTTAACACTGATGTTAAGGCGGCCGGCGTGATGCTGACCACATCACCCCTAGTGTGCCGATGGTCGAGAAAATATGGGCCTAACACCATATTCCCAATATGCCTCAATGAGCGTGTAACGGGATCCTTTTACCAATCGATACTGTCACCATACAGAAGGGGGTTGGGAAGAAGAGAATGTTTTAATTAAAAACCGGATTAACAGACTTTACCGTCATGAGAGACCGATCATGGGCATTTTGGTAGATCGCCATCTAGTTTTGGGACCCTTTTTCGGAAACTCCATACTCACAATGAAGGCCAAAGCTACGGTATATAATGCCTGCGTCACCAGCACGCTTCGGTATGGCAGCGAGACATGGACAACCTATGCTAAGCAAGAAAGAAGCCTAGATTTCTACCATGTACGGTTGTCGACGCCAGATTTCATGGAAGGACAAAGAGATTAATGTTGAGGTGATGTAACGTGCTGGTCTTCAAAGCATGTATACAATGCTTAGCACAGACTACGCTGTCTTCGCATGTCCGCCGAATGGAAGATTCTCGCATCCCCAAAGACATTTTCTACGGACAAATGGAAAAAGAACAGCCGGGCGACCGCAGCAGAGGTTCAAAGACGTGTGCAAAAGAGACAAGAAGGCACTGGACATAAATCCAGCAACCTGGGAAGATGAAGCTGCCGATCGCACCAAGTGGCGTTGCTCCCCTACAGCGCCACATAGAATTGGTCGAAAACAATCTGACAACAAGCAGGAGAGAAAATAACACGCCGACAGGAACACCAGAAAAAAAAGTAGCTGAGGGATATCAACTCAAGGCAGGGTTGTGGAGTTGGCCTCAAATATTTCCGACTCCAGAAATTTTAGAAGTCCGACTCTGACAACAGTTTTTTAACTAGTGATATGGCATAAAATTATGCACTTATATGTATAAGTATGGTATGTGTGTGAATAAATGAATATGTGGCTTTCGTAGACTACATTTTAAAACTATTCACTCATTCATACAGTAATACAAAATTATAATTCATCCACACCTGCACACAAATGACTGCTGTGCCAAACATTATGAGGCAAAATAGTTTCATTTTAACAATGACGGGAAAACTAACTGTATATATAGATTATTTTCATTTCTTGTGTGCTTTTTCTAAATGTGCCAAAACATTTCCAATAGCGATAAAAACTTTATTTATGATCAGACGTAACTGAAATGTTACTACATTATGTAAAAATGGATGTACTTTAACATGGAGGTGGTTTTATGAGTTCTACTACTTAAAAATGTTATTTTACATTTTTTTATGCGCCCCTCCCTTGCATGGATCAAGCGTGGAGCTGCCTTGACTTAAGTCTCATAAAGTCGGAGTCGGGGCATTCAGGGGCCATTCCCATAGTCAGCTATGACTGAAGGGAGCTATTACTGCTTTCGGGCCCCCAGTAACACGTGGCCGTTTTATGGTACAGACGCAACACAAATGTTCTGCTCTATTTTGTTTCGTGCCATTTTTTTGTTTAAGCTCTATCTTCGTACGCATAAACCGACAAACCAATGCGGAATGAAAGTGAGAGACAGTACTGTAGTTGAATTGCAAATTTTAAAAATAAGTGCTGAAAAGATGAGTTCTAAACTGTCTACGTTTGTGAAAAGAGGTCTTTGAAATGGTGACAGTAAAGGGGCTGGGTTTGAGAACGAAATTCTGCACAAGAAATCAATCGGGGTTATATACTATGCTTAGAGTGCATATTGGGGGGAGCAAGTTAAGAAAAAATGTACTTTAACGTCTGGCCGTTCTTGGGACCACTCCCCCATTTAATTCCCAGCAAATCTAACGGTAACTCAATCAGACTAAGGCAATGAAAGATAGACGATTACAACGCATTAAAAACTAGGTCTGTGTTTTATGTATAAACCAAATGGTATTAGTTTCAATACTTGCTGTCAATTTCCACCGCAATACATTACAGAAAGTGGGCCAAGCTTTAGTTGATCTAAGTAACAGAACTCTGGATCGATTCTGTAAGAAATGTTACGTTGTCACCAAGAGTTGCATAGGCCATTGATTCTCCATTTACTGCACGATTCATTATTACTTTTTGTACTCGTAATTAATTATTACTTCCTATACTCGTGGTTCATTATTACTTCTTTTACTATCATCATCATAACCCTCCACTCCCAAAGGAGCATAGGCCTTCAACAAACACATGCCAAGTCCTCCTGTCACGTGCCATCATCTCAAGTTCTTTCCATGTTCTCCTCATCATTTTCACCTCTGTTTCCAACTCTCTTCTCCATGTACTTCTTGGTCTTCCTCTGCCTCTCTTGCCCTGGGGGTTCCAGAACAAGGACTGTCTTGTAATGCTATCAACAGGTTTCCTCAGTGTGTGTCCTATCCATCGCCATCGTCTTCTTCTCATTTCTTGTTCCACTGGCACTTGTCTAGTTCTTGTCATCAGTTCCACGTTGGTAACCTTGTCATACCATTTTAATCCCTCTATTCTACGCAAGCACCCATTTATGAAAGTCTGCAGCTTTTTGGTTGTTGTCTTTGTTGTTCTCCATGTCTCTGAGCCATACAATAGGACTGACTTCACATTTGAGTTGAAGATTCTTATTTTCGTGTTGGATCCTATTTCTCTTGATCTCCATATATTTCCCAATGCAATGAAAGCTCCTCTTGCCTTTTGTATTCTTATTTTGATATCGCTGTCTGTCCCTCCAACTTTGTCTATATTACTGCCAAGATATGTGTATGATTCTACATCTTGTATTGGTGTTTCTTCAAGTTCAACCCTGTTATCATTACCTGCATTTATTCGCATTATTTTTGTCTTTTCCCTGTGTATTTTCAGACCCAATTGCTGTGACCTCTCATCGAGTGTTTTCAATTTGTCCAGCATCTGATTACGGCTATGGGACAGAAGAGCCAAGTCATCGGCAAAATCCAGATCATCCAACTGCTTAACTTCTTTTACTAGTAGTTAGTTATTACTTCTTTTATTCATGGTTGGGGTGTAAGACAGGGTGATATTCTGCCACCTTATCTTTTCATACTCCTCATGGACGATGTCGTCAAAGTATCTGAAGAAAGGACCAACAAGTATTCAGTGGGGTAATGGAAGATGAGATAGGTCTGTATTTCAGGGCTGACATTTGCCGACGATGTTGCCCTGATTGCTGAATCATAAGGCACGCCTTCAATCCTACCTGCAAGTCTGGAAGGAAGAGCTGGAGAAGAAAGGGATGGTCATCAGCAGCTCCAAAACAAAAACCATGGTGATATCACGAAAGGAAAGAAGGCATCCGATTGAGCTGGGATACAGGTCCTGGAGCAGGCCAACCAGATTAAATACCTCGGATTTGTTATAGACTGGAAGGGAGGCATCAAAGAAGAGTTAGCTACACGAAGAGCAGCAGCTGGTAGACTTTTTCAGGCCATAAATCGAGGATTTCTCGGCAAAAGAGAAGTTAGCAAGAAGACGAAGATGGCTGTATACCGCTATGCCTAAATTCCAGTCTCGAATATGGATGCGCTTCATGACAATAACTACAACCCACAAAAGCCAGCCCCAAACCTCAGAAATGAGGTATCTAGGGAAGGTGGTTAAAGTAACAAGAGGAGTTATGGTTCGCAACCAGACGATACGGCAAGGCCTCAAAACCCAGCCACTGCAGACTCAAGTAGAACAGTCCCAACTACGATGGTTTGTCCATGTCTGCAGAATGGAAGAAGATTGGCTACCACGACAAGTATGGGAAACTAAGAGCCAGGGATCTAGATCTCCAGGACGACCCAGAGTCCGATGGGAGGACAACATCAGAAAATCTCTGAAGGACCGAGGACTAGATTGGAACCAGGCCAGAAGGAAGACAGCCGATAGGATAGTATGGCGCTCCCTCCTCCAAACGAGTAGAAAAAAGGATGACTAAGTATGACTAAATAAGTTATTCATGGTTCATTATTACTTCTTTTACTCATAGTTCATTTTTGTTCTTTTTACTCATGGTCCATTCTTACTTTTACTCGTAGTTCATTATTACTTCTTTTACTAGTAGTTAGTTATTACTTCTTTTATTCATGGTTCATTATCACGTTTTTTAAACTCATGGTTGATTCTTATTTTTACTCATGGTTGATTCTTATTTTTTCTCATGGTTCATTCTTACTTTTACTTGTGGTTCATTATTACTTCTTTTACTTGTGATTCATTATTACTTCTTTTACTCATCATGATTCATTATTATTTCTTTTACTCATAATTCATTATTACTTCTTTTACTCATAGTTCATTATTACTTCTTTTACTCATAATTCATTATTACTTCTTTTAATCATAGTTCATTATTACTTCTTTACTAGTAGTTCATTTTTACTTCTTTTACTACTAGTTAATTATTGCCTTTTTTATACTCATGGTCCATTCTTACTTTTATTCGTAGTTCATTATTACTTCTTTTACTCGTAGTTCATTATTACTTCTTTTACTTGTAATTCATTATTACTTCTTTAACTCGTAGTTCATTACTGCTTTTTTTTTTTTTTTTTTTTTTTTACTCGTAGTTCATTACAATAGATATTTCATCTACTGCTTAGTGATGTAATATGTTATAAAGTGGTATACATAAAAATGGATACAAAACTTAGTCAGGAATAAATATGAGCAGTTAACAAAACTACACTACAAACTGACACAATTAAGGAAAGTGGAAAGGAGACCATTCAGACAGATAAAGCAGAAGCATACATTTCATTACCAAGAAGAGGTCAGGTTATAATGTTCAAACTGGCAACTGCAGACATATCAACCCATTGAGCTATGTAAAATACAACTAATCTGTTGATGTTACTAATTCTGGAAGTACAGCCAGTTAGTTAACAGTTGAAAAACTAGACAAGACTGTCATGAAAATATATTCCATCATAGTGAAGTCATCATAACACTTTCTATGAATGAAGGCACCGTAACACTTTGCAACTTAATTCTAACTTGTAACTTAAATTTTAACACTTTACTTAGTTCATCTATTAAACACCAGAGGGTTTTCTCTTTACTTTGTACTATAAATTCTTATATAATTTCAAGGGCAGCATTACCTGTGAATTTGGAAACACTAACAGATGAGCACATTGCTTTTATGAGAGTATTTACCTTTTGCACTATTATATCTTGCTCCATGTGGTTCCCGTCTGCAGACGACAAAGAACAAATATGACAACTGCACCATCAGGCACATCATAAAAGGCCACTAATATGAGGATCTGAATAAAGCTGGCAACCTCACCATGTAAAACAAATTGCCAGAAAGCACTGCTGCAACAGCAATAAGAATGTGCTTCATTTCAGATGAAGATGGACAAATACATGAAACATCAATTTCAAACTCACCAAACCTTCCTGAATCTTTTTCTTGCAGCTACTGTGAGAAATAGCACTTTCATCTGACATATTTGAAGTCTTGATGGCATTTTCATCAGATTTAACTGTATCACTAACGCATATATGAGATGAATTCTTCACTGACTCTGAAGCAGCAGAAACAGTTATGGCACTTCCATGAATACCTTCCTGTAATGTTTTTGTGTCTGCATTAATACCAGGAAGAAGTTTGGGAATATTTAATGATTTTACTTCTGATTTTGAGATGCAACGAACAGAACCCAGAGGTCTTGGCTTTTGTGGTTTTTGATGGTGCATCGCGGAGATACAATACACTGCCATAAAAGAATAACACAGTAAAATTAGTAAACCCCCATGCACATTCAGAAAATGTACAGTATATTTCTTCCTAAGTTGGAAAAATGCATAATAAATACTAATGCCAAAAGCTGACAACAAAAAGCCTCTGCTCATTCTAATGGTTGTGTAGGTGTATGTAAGATGATTTTACATAACTATACACGAGACTACCATTTTAAGATTAAAGAAAGACATGTGCGCACACATACACCCACAACTTGTACATTTTAATTTACCCTATTTTCAATTATTGAACAGAAGATATGATGCTACATTTGCATGTCAGCAACTGAACATATTACATGGACATAGAGACACCATGTACCCTGATTATAACCTATCGGAGGTTGAACAGAATATTTTCTTAATTATAAAAAAACAAAACATTAATATACCTAACATTAATACAACAGCATAAACACAGCCTGGGAGCCGTGATAGCGCAGTGGTTAGTGCACTGGCTTCCTAGCTCGGTGGTCCATGGTTCGATCCCCAGTTGAGGTGTGACTGTTTTAGACCGCAAACGGCTCCGGGGTCGACCCAACCTCATGAACTGGGTACCAGAGCAACTCTGGAAGGTTAAGGCGGCCGGAGTGATGCTGACCACATCACCCCTAGTGTGCTGATGGTCAAGAAAATATGGGCCTAACACCATATTCCCAATATGCCTCAATGGACATGTAACGGGATCCTTTACCTTTTTTTTTTATAACCAAAGCCTGGTGTTTGTATTTTTACATTAACTATATCACAAGATAACCAGAGGGCTTGGAAGGTATTTGTTGAAGCCTATACTCCACATTTTTGGCCGAATATCATCACCAACCAAGATCTGCTTACTCGGAGCAAGCAAGAGGACATGCACACCATCATAGCTGGCAGACGCTGGAGCTGGGTTGGCCATGTCCTCAGAAGAGACCCTGATGCCATCACAAGAACAGCTATGCTATGGACCCCTGAAGGAAAACGAAAGAGAGGCCGACCAAAAACAACTTGGCGGAGGACTGTGGAGGCTGAGATGCAAAGAATGAACCAGAGTTGGGGCACTGTACGAAGTAAGGCCGCCGACAGAGCAAAGTGGAATCAATTTGTTGTTGCCCTACAAGACGCCACCAGGCGTAATGGCCACTGACTGCTTTGACGGTCAGCGGCTAAGGATCAAAGAAGAAAGAAGAATGCTCCACAAGCATTCATTCATTCATAACCCTCCACTCCCAAAGGAGCATAGGCCTTCAACAAACACATGCCAAGTCCTCCTGTCCCGTGCCATCATCTCAAGTTCAGTCCATGTTCTCCTCATCATTTTCACCTCTGTTTCCAACTCTCTTCTCCATGTACTTCTTGGTCTTCCTCTGCCTCTCTTGCCCTGGGGGTTCCAGAACAAGGACTGCCTTGTAATGCTATCAACAGGTTTCCTCAGTGTGCGTCCTATCCATCGCCATCGTCTTCTTCTCATCTCTTGTTCCACTGGCACTTGTCTAGTTCTTGTCATCAGTTCCACGTTGGTAACCTTGTCATACCATTTTAATCCCTCTATTCTACGCAAGCACCCATTTATGAAAGTCTGTAGCTTTTTGGTTGTTGTCTTTGTTGTTCTCCATGTCTCCGAGCCATACAATAGGACTGACTTCACATTTGAGTTGAAGATTCTTATTTTCGTGTTGGATCCGATTTCTCTTGATCTCCATATATTTCCCAATGCAATGAAAGCTCCTCTTGCCTTTTGTATTCTTATTTTGATATCGCTGTCTGTCCCTCCAACTTTGTCTATATTACTGCCAAGATATGTGTATGATTCTACATCTTGAATTGGTGTTTCTTCAAGTTCAACCCTGTTATCATTACCTGCATTTATTCTCATTATTTTTGTCTTTTCCCTGTGTATTTTCAGACCCAATTGCTGTGACCTCTCATCGAGTGTTTTCAATTTGTCCTGCATCTGATTACGGTTATGGGACAGAAGAGCCAAGTCATCAGCAAAATCCAGATCATCCAACTGCTTAGTCAGAGTCCACTGGATTCCATTTCTGTTGTGTGTTGTCGATGATCTCATAACCCAATCTATTGCCAGCAAGAAAAGAAATGGAGACAAGAGGCATCCCTGTCGCACTCCTGTTCTTATCCCAAACGGTTCTGTAAGCTGTCCTTCGTGAAGAACTCTGCATGTCATGTCTTCATATGTTTTCTTTATTAAATTAATGATCTTCAGGGGAACTCCATAATGCCTCATCAATTTCCAAAGTGATTCTCTGTCTACACTGTCAAATGCCTTTTCGTAGTCCAAATCCGATGTATAGTGGTGAATTCCATTCCAGACTTTGTTCAACTATTATTCTCAAAGTGGCTATCTGGTCTGTACATGATCTGTTTTGTCGAAAACCTGCTTGTTCATCTCTCAGTTTCTTGTCTATGGACTCTTAATCTCTCAAGGATGACGGTGTACTCTCCATAGAAAAAAAAAAAAAAAAAGCGAGTTGCATGATACTGTGGTTTCCGGTGCGCCTTCTGGCCCAGTATCTACGACTTTAGCACCTGTTCAACGGGAGAGTGGGCTCATCCCTAATCTGTTTATGTTCCCAGTAGTAGACTATTCGCAAGCAGCCTGGGGGTGTCACTGCTCTGCGCGGACCTTGTTTACCGAGGCGGCGTCCGAGCTCGTATGGTGAAAATATGGTTGCGTTATCTTCAAAATAGCCCTGTCTTTCCCGTGGCTTTTCTGCCATCCTGCAACTTTGAGTTAGGGAGTTCTGAGCTCCAGTCTCTTTCCCAGGCATTTTATCCTGGCCTGGCACGCATACAGAGGACCCCACTTCTGGTTCTAAGTTAGCAGTTGGGGATAGGTGGGGTAGCACACTGTGCATTCCCCGTCATCCAGGGGGCTCTCCAACTATGCAGAGCTTGCACAATGCTGTGCTCTGGTTCGGGGCTCTCCCAAGGAATCCTCACGTCCTGCACAGAGCCACTTCCCGATACCCACCACCTGCCAACCCTCCATTGTAGAAATCTCTTGCATGCGGCCATCCAGTCAAGAGCCAGTATTAAGTCTGGTGCCCAAGTGATCCCCCCAAGCTCAGTGTGCAATGCTGGGTTCTCATCATGCTGCAACACAGGAGGGATTGTGATGCTCAGCCATCTCTCTCAATTCTGCACCGATAAGTGACATCGGGGACTTAACTTTGCCTCAGTACTGGGAGGCCCCGTTTCCGGGTACACCACACACAGCCAATTGAGGCAACGGTCGCCATGGGCGTGATAGACGACAAACAGTGAAGAATGAGGCAAGAAAGCATTTAACCCATGAAGTGGGGGTGGATTGGTGCAGACCAGAGCATGTACCACTCGCCGGTGGGTTCTGCATCTACACCTATAGGGTTCCACCCACTCCTCAGCCCATTTAGTCTGGCCCCTCACCCAGGACCTGTCCGGCTTGGGTGACCCTGCCAGGAGTAAAACTCCCGCCGGCATAGCTCCCGGGATCATTGAGGCGCTCAAGCTCTCCAACCACGGCAAGGTAGGCTTACATGTGGAGAGTCTCAAGGATAATCCTGTTTAATACTTTTCCTGGCACTGATAGTAACATTATTCCTCTATAATTTGTGCACTCTTGTAAATTTCCCTTCTTAGGCAACTTAACCAGATATCCTTCCTTCCATTCTGCTGGTATCTCTTCCTTTTCCCAGACTTTACCAAGTAATTTATATAACATCTCTGTAGCCGTGTCGATATCTGCTTTGGTGGCCTCTGCTGGAATGCCATCAGGTCCAGACGCTTTTCCCTCTCTTAGATGCTTTATGGCTTTCTTTATTTCTTCCTTCGTTGGTCTTTCACCGTTAATTTGTAGCTCTTCTTCTGCTGGCTGGATGTCCGGCGGGTTTTGTGGAGCTGGTCTATTGAGAAGGTCCCCAAAATATTCTGTCCACCTCTTCATTTGCTCTTGTATATTACTGAGCAGTTTCCCATTCCTGTCTTTTATGAGGCAACTTGTTTGCTTGTATTTCCCTGTTAGCTTCTTTGTGCTGCTATACAGTTCTCTCATATTTCCTTTGGCTGCAGCATCTTCTGCCTCTCTTGCCAACTCCTCAATATACTTCCTCTTGTCTCTTTTGATACTTCTTTTTACTTCTTTGTTTGCTTCTGTGTACACTTCTTGAGCCTTGGCTTTGGAGCTTCTAGTTTTGCTTGTGTTTAACTCTGCTTTCTTGTTTTTTCGGTCTTTTATCTTATTGATGGTTTCTGTTGTTATCCATGCTTTTTGTTGTCTTTCCCTTTTCCCCAGTATTTCTTCACATGTCTCCTTCCATACTGTTTTGACCTGCTGCCAATAGTCTTCTGTATTCTCTACATCTTCCAGCTGTTGGAGCACTTGGAATTTGTTGGATACTGTGACCGCAAATTTGTCTCTTGTTTCTTGATTTCTTAGCTGTCCTACATTAAACTGTTGTCTATAATTTTGCATTGTTGCATATCTCTTGAGTTTCATTTTTTACTTTGGCTATCAGAAGATGGTGATCTGATGCCACATCTGCTCCTCTATATACCTTTACATCCTGCAATGATGATCTAAACTTCTTGTTTATGCATATATGATCAATCTGATTTTCTGTTCTATGGTCTGGTGATATCCATGTTGCCTTGTGTATTCTCTTATGTGGAAACATGCTTCTTCCTATAGCCAGTTGATATGAAGCACAGAAGTTTGCGAATAGCTCTCCATTTTCATTCATTACTCCTAGCCCATGTTTTCCCATGACTTCTTCGAATCCAGTGTTGACTGTACCTATCTTTGCATTCATGTCACCCATCAAAATTGTGATGTCTCTTCTTTTTACTTTATCCATAATTTCCTGTAGTTTAGTATAAAATGCTTCTTTCACAGACTCTTCTTTGTCATTAGTTGGTGCATAACATTGGATGACATTTACATGAATTTTCTTTTTAGCTGTTTTGAAAGAAGCTGTTATTATTCTGGGTCCAACAGCTTCCCATTCAATTAGTGCTTTCTGTGCTTCTTTAGATAACATAAGAGCTACCCCTTCACTGTGGTGTGAACTTTCGTCTTCATGTCCTGAGGACAGCACCAATTCACCTGTGATGAGTTTCTTCCTGTCTACCCCCTTCCACTTTGTTTCACACATTCCCAGAACCTCGATTTTGTATTCCCTCATTTCTGCTGCTACTTGCGCCACTTTCCCTTGTTCGTTTAATGTCCGAACATTCCAGGTGCCAAATCTGGAAGTTCTCCTAGAAGAAAGAAGGTTAGTCAGCAACACAGACTCCTTTCGGCTTTCTCTGTGTTGCATCATACGCCTCCCCGCAAGAGGACCTTCCCCTGTCTTGGATGGCTGTGTTTTATTTTCTTTATTTGACTTGTCCATATTTGTTGAAGTTTTTTGTGGTTTAAATTTTTTTACAGGATGGTGTAACCGGCCCCATGCCCAACCCTCCTTAGTCGCTTTTTACGACATGCTTGGTAGGGGACAGTGTTACTATTCTTTGCTCCCCTTTCGGGCCCCGGTAACACACGGGTGCGCTCCACAAGCAGCTGAAGGGTAATGATGATGATATCACAGACATCGCTTGCTGAATGACACAATCACTTTTTTTATTCTCATGCAAAATAGTAATCAAGGTTGGTACTTGGTATCATCTGGTGTTACTGTGTATCCTAGGTATGTAATTGATAGTAACACCAGACAGTGGAACAAGCACAGACATCAACAACAGAACGAACAAAGCCAGAACAGCCTTTGCTAGTCTAAACAACATCTGAAAGTCTTCCCAGTACAGCACAAATACCAAATTAAGATTATATGAGAGTTGCTTACTTTCTGTGCTTCTGTATGGTGTGGAAAGCTGTAGAGTAAATTGCCCTCTTTCCAGACAACCTGCCTAAGGTAAATTTTGGCAGAGTACTATCACCAACCAAGAACTGCTTACTTGGAGCAACCAAGAAGACATGCGCACCATCAAAGCTTGCAGACGCTGAAGTTGGGTGGCCACATACCTGACACCATCACAAGAACTGTTATGATATGGACTTTGAAAGAAGGCGAAAGAGAGGCTGACGAAAAACAACTTGGAGCAGAACTCTGGAGGCTGAGATATAAAGGTTAAACCATAGTTAGGGCACGGCATGAAGGATGGCCGCTGACCGAGCAAAGTGAAGACAGTTTGCTGCTGTCCTACAAGATGCCACCAGGTGTGATGGCCACTGACTGCTTTGACAGTCAGCGATTAAGGATCCAAGAAGAAGACTTGGTATCATTATTATTTCCCTTGTCGCTCCTTAACAAGCATGGAGTCACCACTGCAGTTGGTTCCCTTTCAGGAAGACTTTATCAATTTATGTATGTACTCTTACAGCAGTGATGTCTGTTTTACATAATGAGGCTGCCAAAAGAAAAATGCATGCATGTACATCAACACAGTTTGACTCTTTTAATCTGCTCTATTTACAATAACTGGAAAGGAGAAATGATACCACTATCAGGTATCAGCAATAGAACATATATTTTCTGGAATTTTTCTAGAGACGCTATATTTAACGCTGCATATCCTAATTATAACCCATCAGAGGTTGAACGCTCCCCTGATGGCATATCCTGGGGCCCTAGCGCCGAGTGGGATACGCAAATTAGTGGCCAGACAGGATTCTCATCTTTAGATATTCTTTTAATTTCCTTTGTTCCTGTGTAAGTATCATAGCGTGTCCTAGTTTGTAGAGAAAGAAATGAAAGGGATTAAAAAGATGGAAATATCTTGAGCGGATGGCATATGACAGAAGGTAGGTAATCCCATAGCAGATACTGCCGTAGGGGGGTGAAGTTTTAGATACTTCACTATACTAGGTCCAGCATTAAGAGGTGGGCTGACCAGTTCCCTACCTTGCTGCCTTTCTTTTCCTAACTCAAGAGCAAAGTCAGGTACCCAATTACAACTGGGTAGACAGGTGCGTGTCGATACCGTGACTCGCACCCAGCACCTTTGCTGCGAGAGACCAGCATTCTAACCACTCTGTCAATCGGCTGCTCAAGGACAGAAGGATCTGGCACAAGGCCTATGCTGCTAGGGGAGTTGAAGCAATAAGAAGTAAATAGTTATTTTTTATACAGATATTATTTTTTTTTTTTTAAATTAATGAAGGAAAATATCCCGTTCAACCTCTGATGGGTTATAATTAGGATATATATTGTTTTCAATTCCAAATAATATGAACAACTGCCAATATGGGAAAGTGGCATCACACCTGTCAAATCATTGTAAACAGGAAAAATCACAACTACCAATTATGCCTATATGTTAAAAAAAAAAAAAAATACAAACAAACAAAAATAAAAGCAAGAAGAAACTCTAAACAAGAATAATATTAAAGTGGAGGGGTGTAAAGGCCTGGTGGTTCCAGTTATATAACTGACTTTAACAGATATTTAATTGACTTTCATCTGTTAAAAGTCAAATGCATTGTAAGAACAGCATCAGACCTTCACATTCCCAACCACTATATATTAAAATTTGTTCGTGCTAAATATTGTTTGACTATATTATGCAGTTCCCTAGGTCTGTCTATTCTCAACACCTCTTCTATGGTTAGAGGTAAGTTTGATGCCTGCAAATAATCTAATATTGGTATTCTCATTTGTTCATACCTCTTACATTTTAACAAGAAATGTCCTATATTACTGTCTTGTAGACATCCGGCACAGTAAGGTTCTTCTATTCTGAAATAGCTTTTTCCCAGCTGTAATCTGATGTTTCTTATTACTGGGAATTTTCAATTCCCTAGATATCTGAAATTTTTTGTTGGAGTCTTGAACATCTTATATGCATGTCTTCCTTTCAGATTGTTATCCCACTCTGCTTTCCATTTATCTGTTATTAAATATTTAATTAAGCTCTTAATCTCTGATTTACTCATCCCTACATTTATTAGATTTTTATCAGATCTACCTTTCTTGGCTTCTCTATCTGCCTTTTCATTTCCCTCGTAGTTACACCACTGGTTGAACGGGATATTTATCCTCATAAATTAAAAACAAAATTGCCAGCCCCATTCTAGTCCAACCTTCTTACAACATGTCGGAGTTAGCCATAGTCCTGTTCTTTCTGTCTTCTCTGGGAACTGCACAGGTTAATGGTAGACCTATCTTCTGTCTAATCGCACGACTTAACACAATAATACGGTTAGTTATTTTTGGAACCACAATTTTAAAATAATAAGTCATTTAATGCAATTACGCTCATCACATTACGTCATACACTAATCAATACGAATACTGGCTGTGCGTCTAATACTATGCCAACACTGCATTAAAGAATACAAAGAACCACTAGCCCTATCTCATTAACACGAAACGTAAGAGGAAGGAATTAACGTAAGCGTCTTTCGTATCTATGCCTAAAAGACAAGTGACGTTAGATTCAGTGCTTGATTGGATGAAGCGAGCAAGGGCGCTTACTCTAAAATTAAGTTGAAAATTGTATTTCTCTTTGAAAGCCGATACTTCGGTTATTCACCTTTTGTCATGGAATACTCCCCCATGCTCCTCCTTCGCTGCATTGAAGTTGACACGCATGCCGGAATCCGGTGAGGTTACTATCCTCATACACAACCTCACCCTAGTTGCCTCATCATAGCTCCCCAAGGAGAATAGGCCTTCAACAAATATATGTCCTCCTGTCGCATATCATTAGCTCAAGTCTTCATCATCATTTTCATCTCGTTCTCCTTGTGTGTGTTGTTTTTTCGTGGGGGAGGGGGGGAGAAGGGGGAGGGCTACCTTTGCCTCTCTTACCCTGGTGATTCTAGAACAAGGACTGTCTTGTAATGCCATCAACAGGTTTCCTCAATATGTCCTACCCATCGCCATCGTCTTCTTCTCATCTCTTTTTCACTGGCAATTCTCTGATTCTTATCATCAATTCCACATTGACGACTTTCTCACGCCATTTCAAGCGTTCTATTAAACCAACTAGGCTTGGGAAACAAAATGGAAACGCTTGTCTTGAACACAGAAGCAAACCATCTGAACATATTGACAACTGCATATTTGTCAGCGGACTCACATAAAACAAATCGATCAGTCTATCTATGTAGTTTACGTTCGTATCTGTTCATCTCATCACTGCTAGTCAGTGTACACATCGTCATTCACGGTCTCTTAACGCCTTGTAGGATGCACACGCAGCTGTAACGCCATGCCAAGCTTTTCAATGTCCGCAACTATTTGCCTGGTCCGGGCAGTTCTAAAGTGTGTCTTATATTAATTTCATTAGTCTCGAACTCTCGATCTAATATCAATCCAGATTGAGTTGCAAGAAATAGTTGTTATAACAAGTGGTCACTTGGTCTTTTATATTTGAATCCGCAACAATTTGCCTGGACAAGGCAGTTTTACAAAGTGCCTTACGTTAATTTAATGTGACAGTGTGCTCTCACGGCACCAAATAACAATATGGGACAGTGCCATTTATTACAAATAAGGGAGGGAAACCTGAGGCCTGTAAACAGTAAATTAATATGAAACAAATATAAAGGTATGTTATCAGGCACTCACAGGAAATAAAGAAGTAGAACACCAGACAACAGAAAAACAACAGACATGAGTGGCTTACCCAGGATTTGAACACTGGACCTTCCGTGCGACAACCCCGCCTAGCCATGCAAGCGAATCACACTATCCGCTCTGCCATCTACGCATCATCAAAAATGATGTTTCAATGGCAGGTCAATAGTGCGAGCCACAATACACGACACCAGAAGTCCTCCATGGGCAGTTCAGCCTATTAATGACGCAATCACTTCTGTTGTATTTCTATCAAGCAGTATAGGCCGAATCCAACAAGACCCTTAGGACCTTAATACTGTGTCCAGTAAATGATAGTAGACTAGAACAGTGAGAACAGGATAGTGGGTAGGTTTGGTATTGTACAAACATTTATTACAAATAAGGGAGGGAAACCTGAGGCCTGTAAACAGTAAATTAATATGAAACAAATATAAAGGTATGTTATCAGGCACTCACAGGAAATAAAGAAGTAGAACACCAGACAACAGAAAAACAACAGACATGAGTGGCTTACCCAGGATTTGAACACTGGACCTTCCGTGCGACAACCCCGCCTAGCCATGCAAGCGAATCACACTATCCGCTCTGCCATCTACGCATCATCAAAAATGATGTTTCAATGGCAGGTCAATAGTGCGAACCACAATACACGACACCAGAAGTCCTCCATGGGCAGTTCAGCCTATTAATGACGCAATCACTTCTGTTGTATTTCTATCAAGCAGTATAGGCCGAATCCAACAAGACCCTTATGACCTTAATACTGTGTCCAGTAAATGATAGTAGACTAGAACAGTGAGAACAGGATAGTGGGTAGGTTTGGTATTGTACAAACATTTATTACAAATAAGGGAGGGAAACCTGAGGCCTGTAAACAGTAAATTAATATGAAACAAATATAAAGGTATGTTATCAGGCACTCACAGGAAATAAAGAAGTAGAACACCAGACAACAGAAAAACAACAGACATGAGTGGCTTACCCAGGATTTGAACACTGGACCTTCCGTGCGACAACCCCGCCTAGCCATGCAAGCGAATCACACTATACGCTCTGCCATCTACGCATCATCAAAAATGATGTTTCAATGGCAGGTCAATAGTGCGAACCACAATACACGACACCAGAAGTCCTCCATGGGCAGTTCAGCCTATTAATGACGCAATCACTTCTGTTGTATTTCTATCAAGCAGTATAGGCCGAATCCGGCTGAACTGCCCATGGAGGACTTCTGGTGTCGTGTATTGTGGTTCGCACTATTGACCTGCCATTGAAACATCATTTTTGATGATGCGTAGATGGCAGAGCGGATAGTGTGATTCGCTTGCATGGCTAGGCGGGGTTGTCGCACGGAAGGTCCAGTGTTCAAATCCTGGGTAAGCCACTCATGTCTGTTGTTTTTCTGTTGTCTGGTGTTCTACTTCTTTATTTCCTGTGAGTGCCTGATAACATACCTTTATATTTGTTTCATATTAATTTACTGTTTACAGGCCTCAGGTTTCCCTCCCTTATTTGTAATAAATGTTTGTACAATACCAAACCTACCCACTATCCTGTTCTCACTGTTCTAGTCTACTATCATTTACTGGACACAGTATTAAGGTCCTAAGGGTCTTGTTGGATTCGGCCTATACTGCTTGATAGAAATACAACAGAAGTGATTGCGTCATTAATAGGCTGAACTGCCCATGGAGGACTTCTGGTGTCGTGTATTGTGGTTCGCACTATTGACCTGCCATTGAAACATCATTTTTGATGATGCGTAGATGGCAGAGCGGATAGTGTGATTCGCTTGCATGGCTAGGCGGGGTTGTCGCGCGGAAGGTCCAGTGTTCAAATCCTGGGTAAGCCACTCATGTCTGTTGTTTTTCTGTTGTCTGGTGTTCTACTTCTTTATTTCCTGTGAGTGCCTGATAACATACCTTTATATTTGTTTCATATTAATTTACTGTTTACAGGCCTCAGGTTTCCCTCCCTTATTTGTAATAAATGTTTGTACAATACCAAACCTACCCACTATCCTGTTCTCACTGTTCTAGTCTACTATCATTTACTGGACACAGTATTAAGGTCATAAGGGTCTTGTTGGATTCGGCCTATACTGCTTGATAGAAATACAACAGAAGTGATTGCGTCATTAATAGGCTGAACTGCCCATGGAGGACTTCTGGTGTCGTGTATTGTGGTTCGCACTATTGACCTGCCATTGAAACATCATTTTTGATGATGCGTAGATGGCAGAGCGGATAGTGTGATTCGCTTGCATGGCTAGGCGGGGTTGTCGCACGGAAGGTCCAGTGTTCAAATCCTGGGTAAGCCACTCATGTCTGTTGTTTTTCTGTTGTCTGGTGTTCTACTTCTTTATTTCCTGTGAGTGCCTGATAACATACCTTTATATTTGTTTCATATTAATTTACTGTTTACAGGCCTCAGGTTTCCCTCCCTTATTTGTAATAAATGTTTGTACAATACCAAACCTACCCACTATCCTGTTCTCACTGTTCTAGTCTACTATCATTTACTGGACACAGTATTAAGGTCCTAAGGGTCTTGTTGGATTCGGCCTATACTGCTTGATAGAAATACAACAGAAGTGATTGCGTCATTAATAGGCTGAACTGCCCATGGAGGACTTCTGGTGTCGTGTATTGTGGTTCGCACTATTGACCTGCCATTGAAACATCATTTTTGATGATGCGTAGATGGCAGAGCGGATAGTGTGATTCGCTTGCATGGCTAGGCGGGGTTGTCGCACGGAAGGTCCAGTGTTCAAATCCTGGGTAAGCCACTCATGTCTGTTGTTTTTCTGTTGTCTGGTGTTCTACTTCTTTATTTCCTGTGAGTGCCTGATAACATACCTTTATATTTGTTTCATATTAATTTACTGTTTACAGGCCTCAGGTTTCCCTCCCTTATTTGTAATAAATGTTTGTACAATACCAAACCTACCCACTATCCTGTTCTCACTGTTCTAGTCTACTATCATTTACTGGACACAGTATTAAGGTCCTAAGGGTCTTGTTGGATTCGGCCTATACTGCTTGATAGAAATACAACAGAAGTGATTGCGTCATTAATAGGCTGAACTGCCCATGGAGGACTTCTGGTGTCGTGTATTGTGGTTCGCACTATTGACCTGCCATTGAAACATCATTTTTGATGATGCGTAGATGGCAGAGCGGATAGTGTGATTCGCTTGCATGGCTAGGCGGGGTTGTCGCACGGAAGGTCCAGTGTTCAAATCCTGGGTAAGCCACTCATGTCTGTTGTTTTTCTGTTGTCTGGTGTTCTACTTCTTTATTTCCTGTGAGTGCCTGATAACATACCTTTATATTTGTTTCATATTAACGCCCACGGCGACCGTTGCCTCAACTGGCTGTGTGTGGTGTACCCGGAAACGGGGCCTCCCAGTACTGAGACACAGTTAAGTCCCCGATGTCATTTATCGGTGCAGAGTTGAGAGAGATGGCTGAGCATCACAATCCCCCCTGTGTTGCAGCATGATGAGAACCCAGAATTGCACACTGAGCTTGGGGGGAATCACTTGGGCACCAGACTTAATACTGGCTCTTGACTGGATGGCCGCATGCAGGAGATTTCTACAATGGGGGGTTGGCAGGTGGTGGGTATCTGGAAGTGGCTCTGTGCAGGACGTGAGGATTCCTTGGGTGAGCCCAGAACCAGAGCACAGCATTGTGCAAGCTCTGCATAGTTGGAGAGCCCCCTGGATGACGGGGAATGCACAGTGTGCTACCCCACCTGTCCCCAACTGCTAACTTAGAACCAGAAGTGGGGTCCTCTGTATGCGTGCCAGGCCAGGATAAAATGCCTGGGAAAGAGACTGGAGCTCAGAACTCCCTAACTCAAAGTTGCAGGATGGCAGGAAAGACAGGGCTATTTTGAAGATAATGCAACCATATTTTCACCATACGAGCTCGGACGCCGCCTCGGTAAACAAGGTCCGCGCAGAGCAGTGACACCCCCAGGCTGCTTGCGAATAGTCTACTACTGGGAACATAAACAGATTAGGGATGAGCCCACTCTCCCGTTGAACAGGTGCTAAAGTCATAGATACTGGGCCAGAAGGCGCACCGGAAACCACAGTATCACGCAACTCGCTTTTTTTTTCTATGGAGAGTACACCGTCAAATAAATCTCGCACTGGTGCTCGCCCTGTGGAGCTCCACCAGGCAGGTGCAGTGCCGGGCTCTGAGCCTCGACAGAGCCCACCCTCAGCTACTGGAGGACCCTCTAGACCGTCTTGTGGAGTCAGCAGACGGCGGAGGAGAACTACTGACCAAAACAAAACAGAAAAAGAGAAACCCAGAGTGCCACTTGTCATGATGCACTGGAATGCAGAGGGAGTGAACAGCAAGCAGGCTGGATACAGCAAAAAGACAGAGCTGGAAAACATCTTGTATGAGAAGCAAGTCAGTGTTTGCTGTATCCAAGAGACTCACTTGAAAGCAGATCAAACCTTTAAAATAAGGGGATATCAATGCTTCAGATCCGACAGAAAAGATAGACGAAAAGGAGGAGTACTTACTCTTGTAAGGAATAACATTCCTGCACACGAAAGGAAAACCTTCATGGATGGAGCAGAATATCAGCTGTTGCAGATAAAGGTAGACAAGATGGAAATAGAACTCCTGAACTATTACTGTCCGAACAACAAACCCCTGAGTCTCAGCTCTATACAGGTACCAGCCACCAACTTTATAGCAGTTGGAGACTTTAATAGCCACTCCCAGAGCTGGGGCTATAACCATCTGGATCACAGAGGTGAAGAGGTTGAAACTTGGCAAGATGATCATTCCCTAATCCTAGTCAATAATGCCACAGATACTCCTACCTTCTACTCCAGAGGATGGCACACAACTTCAACACCAGATCTTGCCTTCTCCACACCAGATATAGCTGGATCTATTAGTAGAGAAGTAGGAGACCAACTAGGGGGAAGCGACCATCGCCCAATCTTTCTTACTGTCCAGAGTGCAACTCTCAGTACAGGCCCAGCCATTACAAGATGGAACTACAAAAAAGCCAACTGGGGTTTATTCAGGCATCAGGTGAACACGCTGCTGTCTACCCTCAAGGTACAGAACAGAGACATTAATGAAGTGGTAAAAGACTTCAACAGATGCATACTACAAGCTGCAAAAGAAACCATTCCCAAAGGATGCCGGCGTAACTACATACCATACTGGTCCAGCACACTCCAAGAACGTCAGGAAGCCATGGACAGGGCTAGAAAGGACGCAGAGTCTCAGCCTTCACTTGAAACTCACAACAAATGGAAAAAGGCTGTAGCAGAGTTTCAGAGAACAAAGCTAGAAGAAAAACGGAAAAGCTGGAGAACTAAAACGGCATCGCTGAACCTTGAGAAAGACGGCAGGAAACTTTGGAGATTAGTCAAGTCTCTAAATGAAGAGCGTTCCTCACCTAGGCAGACTATCACATTGGATGAAGGTGGCAAACTTTTCAGAGGAAAACAAGCTGCAGACTTGTTTGCTAGAAGATACAGTTCAGAAAGCAACTTACCCATTAACATAGATCATCAGAGAGAGATAAGAAAAGAAATACTGGCAACCATAGGACAGACAGATACTCCTGCCCCAATGAGGGAACCCATCACACTAGGAGAACTACAGAAGGCTATTTCCAAGCTTAAGTTTCAAAAGTCACCCGGCCCAGACAAAATCAGCAACGAAATGCTAGTAAATCTGAGCTCAGCAGCAAAGACAAAACTGCTTGAGATATTCAACCACAGCTGGTTGAAAGGAACGGTACCCCAAGTATGGAGAGAAGCCATCACAATACCCATACTAAAGAAAGGGAAATGTAAGACCGAGGCTGCAAGTTACCGGCCAATCAGTCTCACAAGCTGTGTTGGGAAGACTATGGAGCGAATAGTCAACCACAGATTGAAATGGTATTTAGAGTCTGAGCAGATCCTGGTGCCGGAACAAGCTGGATTTAGAGAATGCTACAGTATAGACGACCAAGTTACTTACTTGTCTCAAGCAATAGAAGATGCCTTCCAGGAGAAGAAAAAGGTCCTAACGATCTGGGTCGACTTCAAGCAGGCCTTTGACAAGGTGTGGAAAGATGGCCTCATTGCAAAACTTAGGAGAAGTGGAATCCAAGGCAACATGATGAAATGGATCCAGTCATACTTGCATAACAGGAGAACTAGAGTCACTCTTGACGGTCTGCAGAGCAGAAAAGTGTTGCTCCATCAGGGGGTACCTCAAGGAGGAGTAATTTCCCCAACACTCTTCCTTGTTTACATCAATGACCTGGTGAAAGATCTCCCTGCAGGAGTTAAAGCTGCCTTATATGCAGATGACCTAGTACTCTGGTGCGCTGATGAAAATGTCACCACAGCAAATTATAGAATGCAGCGGGCAGCAGACATGCTAGTGTCATGGGCAGAGAAATGGCTTATCACAATAAACACAGACAAAACCTCCACAACACTGTTCTCCCTCGCCCCCAAGGACAAATCAGCTAACATACACCTAGGGACAACCGTGATCAAGGAAGAAAGCTACCCCACCTATCTTGGGGTGACATTTGACCAAAGGCTTACATGGAATAAGCATATTGAAAACGCAGAAGGAAAGGCCCGAAGACGACTAGGCATACTCAGAAAATTAGCAGGTACCAACTGGGGAGCAAATGAACGAAATCTAAAGAAGATTTATAATGGAGTAATAAGACCACACTTAGAGTTTAGCTCAGCAGCATGGTCATCAGCTGCTAACTCACATCTGCAGTCTTTCGACAAGGTGCAAAATCAAGCTCTCAGGCTCATTACAGGAGCCATGAAAACTACACCAATAACAATACAGATGGATCAGCAACAAATGCTGTTAGGAATGGAGGTGCCGGTATCTTTATCTCATATCCTGACAACCACTATGAGACTAGGCACATTCCCACTGGTAAATTCTGTTCCAACTATACAGCTGAGGTTCAAGCTCTAGAGCAAGCTGCAAATATGATTTATAACACCAACTCTGACTGCCACCAGGTAGTCATCCTCACAGATGCACTGTCTGTCCTGCAAGCTCTCAAGGGTGGTAAACTCCCGCATCTGAGAAATGAACTAAACAAGGTAGCTGCCAAAAAGAGAATCATACTTCAGTGGGTACCATCTCATTGTGGTGTACCCGGAAATGAAAAGGCAGATAAACTTGCAAAAAAGGGAGGAGAATGTGAACAAGAAGATAATGAAGTCACATACTTTGAGAAAAAGAGAGCTATCCAGACTATCAGAAGAGAACAGAACCAACCCAAAGACGACTATCACACTCTCGACCGGCAGGGACAGATAACTATTTTTCGACTCAGGACAGGGCATAACAAACTGAATAAACACATGCACAAGCTACGATTGTCTGCTTCACCACTGTGCACATGTGGATTAAACGAACAAACTGCTGAGCATGTTCTACAGGACTGTCCTCTGTATGACCAGTTAAGAAAGATATACTGGCCGAATGACTCAACACTAAACTCAAAGCTATATGGAGTTAAAGAGGAACTTCAAACAACAGTCGAATTCATCATGAGAACTCGTCTGACGGTGTAATCATCAAAGATGCGATCGCAAGAAGAAGAAGAAGAAGTTTCATATTAATTTACTGGGACAGTGCCACCTCTGTTTGTTAATAGAGGCTTGTTGATTTGTCACGTGTTCAATGTTCAGATCAGATCGGGTTGCACCGTATTAACACCAGGCACATGTTATGTTCCTGTAAGTGTTCTTGTTAGTGTTCAGAAAGGCTATACGCCCTAGACATTTATTACACATAAGGAAGGAAACCCGAGGCCTGTAAACAGTAAATTAATATGAAACAAATATAAAGGTATGTTATCAGGCACTCGCAGGAAATAAAGAAGTAGAACACCAGACAACAGAAAAACAACAGACATGAGTAGCTTACCCAGGATTTGAACACTGGACCTTCCGCGCGACAACCCCGCCTAACCATGCAAGTGAATCACACTATCCTCCCTGCCATCTACGCATCATCAAAAAATGATGTTTCAATGGCAGGTCATCAGTGCGAACCACAATACACGACACCGGAAGTCCACCATGGGCAGTTCAGCCTATTAATGACGCAATCACTTCTGTTGTTTCTCTATCCTGCAGTATAGGCTAATCCAACAAGACAAGGACCTTAATAATGTGTCCAGTAAATGATAGTAGACTAGAACAGTGAGAACAGGACAGTGGGTAGTTTGGTATTGTATAAACATTTATTACACATAAGGAAGGAACCCCGAGGTCTGTAAACAGTAAATTAATATGAAACAAATATAAAGGTATGTTATCAGGCACTCGCAGGAAATAAAGAAGTAGAACACCAGACAACAGAAAAACAACAGACATGAGTGGCTTACCCAGGATTTGAACACTGGACCTTCCGTGCGACAACCCCGCCTAGCCATGCAAGTGAATCACACTATCCTCCCTGCCATCTACGCATCATAAAAAAAATGATGTTTCAATGGCAGGTCATCAGTGCGAACCACAATACACGACACCGGAAGTCCACCATGGGCAGTTCAGCCTATTAATGACACAATCACTTCTGTTGTTTCTCTATCCTGCAGTATAGGCCAATCCAACAAGACAAGGACCTTAATACTGTGTCCAGTGCGGGGTTGTCGCACGGAAGGTCCAGTGTTCAAATCCTGGGTAAGCCACTCATGTCTGTTGTTTTTCTGTTGTCTGGTGTTCTACTTCTTTATTTCCTGCGAGTGCCTGATAACATACCTTTATATTTGTTTCATATTAATTTACTATACGCCATAGATGTTGATTTCCACCAATCTACAGAATTGTATGCAACCTTGTTTAACCCAGGTAGGATCTTCCAGACGAGAATGCAGCTACTTGTTGGTGTTTCGTGACACGTGATGTTGCGTATAATATAATATTAGTGCTCACCTTAGTTTGTTGACTCAGTTCATCTCACTATAACACATAAGTCATCACAATAACTAACTGTTTCACTGACACACATTTTCTAAACCACTAACAATAATTAGCCTAATCACTGACGACAATCCAATAAATAATAAAATGTTTTTTTGTTTTAAATTAAATGTTGTATTTAAGAATATTGAAGCTTGCATTGTACACCAAATCATTATTATTAATTACATTTTCATTTCTTTCTAACACTCATCATCTCATCTCAATCCGTAACCCGTCATGGGTCGTAGGGGTGCCATGGTGGAAGCATCAGCAGACAGGATCCTCCACTGCTCTCTATCCTCAGCAATGCGTACAAGTGTGGAAAAACCGTGTCCTGTCCATTCTTTGATGTTATCAGCCCAGGATTTTCTTTGCCTTCCTCTTCTCCGTTTACCTTCGACTGTTCCCTGGAGGATCATTTTCGAAAGGGAGTCATGACGAGTTACATGCCCAAACCAGGCAAGCTTTCGACGTTTCACTACTGACAAAAGTGGTTCTTGGTGGCCTGCATAGGTGTTTATCTTCTCTCTAACATAGACATTTGTTTTGTGCTCTTTATAGCAAATGCGCAAAATTCTTCTATAACATTTATGCTCGAAAGCCTGAATCCTTCGCTCCGTATCTGCAGTGAGTGTCCAGCTCTCACACCCATATAAGAGAATCTTCTTCTTCTTCCTCGTTCGCCCTGAAAAGGACGGTGGTTGCGTTGTGTCTGTTTACGCCGTAGCTGTGATATCTGCACCTTTCGATCGACACATCCGACTTCAGCACGGCATTTTTTGGGACCGGGTTTGCCTTCCCTCTTCGATCCGTACTCGCTCAGCCAGACTGCACTGCTGCAGACTGTTTCCAGGACCACCACGTGGAGGTGGAGTACGGTCTTGACCAGCTCTGGTTCGCTGGTCCTGATGCAAGCAGTCAAGCTATGGATCGCTGACTGCATTCACTATTGCTGCATCTTTGGGTCCCATATAAGAGAATAGATAATACAAGTGATTTGTATAATTTGATCTTCACAGGAAAACTGATGTTACTTTTCCAGATCACATTCAGTCTTGTCATGGCAGCTGAGGCCATCTCAAGTCTTGTCTTGATTTCTTTACTTGATCTCCCATCACTACATATAGTGGACCCGAGATATTTAAAGGTGTTAACTTCTTCTAACGTTTGCCCATTTAACGTAATGTTGGTCGGAACATGTTTCTTATGGCTATTCACCAATATCTTGCTTTTTTCTATATTAATTTCCATCCCATATGTTCTTGTTACTTTCTCCAGTCTATAGGTAAGGTCTTGAAGTTCTGATTCTGTTCCAGCTATCAGATCGATATCATCAGCAAAACGTAGATTGCAAAGAGGTCGGCCTCCAATTGATATGGTTGTTTTATAATCATAAAGAGCCTCCTGCATAATATGTTCTAGATATATATATTAAAGAGCACTGGGGACAGGATACATCCCTGGCGAACTCCTACAGTTGTTTTGAAAAATTCTCCAATGTCATTGCTTGCAAAAACAGCACTGCTTGCATCCTTGTATAGTGCTTCAATGATATCTATGATGTTGGTATCAAAATTGAATTTTCTCATTATTTGCCATAAGCCTTCATGCCAGACTCGATCGAAGGCTTTTGTGAAATCGATGAAGTTATGGTATAAATCGTGTTGATGCTGGAGATGTTTTTCGATCAGTAATCTAATATTGAAGATTTGTTCTGAGGTACTTCTTTTTGGTCTAAAGCCAGCCTGTTCCTCGGACAAGATTTCTTCCGATTTCTGTTTTATTCTGTTCAAAAGTATCCTTAACATCACTTTACTTGGATGACTAATAAGGCTAATGGTTCTGTAGTTCTTTCACATTTTTAGATTTCCTTTCTTTGGAAGCGGTATTACTAATGACTGCGTCCACTCTTTTGGCCACTTTTTTGTACTCCATATCTTCTGGCAAATTGTTGTCATGATTTTTACTATATCTGGTCCTCAATATTTCAAGAGCTCAGCTGGGATATTATCCACACCCGGTGACTTCCCTCCTTTCAGCGAACATATAGCCTCTTCCACTTCTTCCCGTAATATTGCTGCATTTCCGAGTTCCCTGTTTTCGCACTTAATGTTGTTTAATATGCTGTAGTCAGTGTCGAGTTTACAGTTATATAATTCTTTACAATATTCTGCCCACCTTCTCATTACAGCTGTTTTTTCATTGAGCAGAGCCCCATTGCTATCTTCTATGACAGTTACCCTGGGCTGTTGGGGTTTTGATAGTCTTTCTAACACTAGTATTTATCTAATCCTATCCTACACACACGTGAGAATCCTTGTTCTTAATTATATCTATTTATATATTCTTGTCCCCATCATGACAAACACTTGAGAATCATTGTTCCCATTATTACATTAAAACTGTTTCAACTCAAAAGTCACACTGATTCTCAAAAGCTCGTGTAAAGTAATAATATCATCTTTCTTAATATTAATGAATCCTTCTCCTAAGTTTTACAGTATCTATAATTAAGTATCGAGTCATTGATTCTCAATATGTCTACTTACAAGTGGCATCAAAGGCTAAGAGCCTGGAATAAAGTCACCACTATTTATCTATTTTAATCCAGCCAGTCTGCAGGATCACGCATTATTGCTTCACTACAACCGATCCACCAACAGCGTGAAGTTATAAATGTTCATTACATATTTTATAGCGTAAACACGCAGAATAATATTATGACTCAAGAGCCGCCTGTGAATCGCTATTCACCTTAGCGAGTTAAGATCATTGGTTAACAGCTTGAGAACCACTATCTCTATTTCTTACTTCGTTACAATCATCGGAGTTATTCGGAATATTTAGAGCCATGCCCAAACTCCACTACTCAATAAATTATCTGCCATACTAAAGCAAACCACCAAGTATATCGGAGCACCACAGAGTCGCCCCAAAACTCTGAAGCTCGACGAAATACTCTCTCCAGTTATCTGTATTTAAAAGACAAGTTATTCTAACACTAGCTAATACTATCTAGAAATGCTCTTCTTGGCTTTTTTTATTATTATTAGCTATTCTCTACAAATACTATATATTCAAATCTACACATCTTTCCTACTTTATCCTACGTCCGTGTGTGTCACCGGATGGCCTGTGTTTAACTCTAGCTAGCACGTTAAACAGTAGTTATAAGTTTAGCTAAAGATCTTGAGCAAGATTAGTTGGTAAGATAACTTCACTGGTCGAGCTTGACCAATGAGATCGTCGATAGCTATTTTTGACTACCGCGGTGAGAACACAGTTCAGTCACGGAGTTCACTGTTAAGTGAGGTAGACGTGTTTCAGCCTTAGTGCGGGCCCGGGTTTTTAAAGGTTGGGTAGTTAACCTCTGGTCGAGGAAATACCTGACCACTGAAAGATTAAATGTTTTTTCACAAGTATGTTATTCGAGGAGACTGAGTTTTCCAGTTTTGTGGGATGTGTTCACCCGGTTTGTATGACAACCATTTTTTCTACTAGAACGATTAGTCTGCTATGAAATGTATATCGAGACCCTAGGCAAAAGCCTATCGACATTATTAGCAGGGTCAAGCAGTCATGTTGTTATGATGATGTCCTTTTGCAGAGACCTTACGATTCATGTAACCCACAGGCGTTCTGGCCGCGGATAGCCAGGTTATTGAGTCGTGTATGAACATTGCCTTTTAGTCTACTAATAAACTGTTTTCCATGACTTATTGCTGTTACTTACTCATGTATGGAAGCACTAGGAAGATACAAATGATCACTGACAACTTACGTGAGTAGTAAGGACCTGGTCTTGAACCAACATTCATTTGGGTAACTCTACCTCTGGCAGTCGCCAGTTACCACCCACAAGATATATAAGTAAACCAGTAACCACTACGATCACTAGGAAATTCAATGACAATAAACCCAGAAGAAAATATGTACCACCTGTGACGAAAGGTCTACACGGTGCGAAGATTTTGCATATCACCTGGATAGATTGTTACAGCGGTCACATAAGATTATTTGGATGCAGTAACCAGCCCCCACGGTTACATGTGCTAGCTAATCCAGCACAAGGGCCTATAACAAACTTCCTACATTTTTAGTTGTCTAAAATCTTTATCTGTCTCTATCTCCAAAAATCTCTATCTCTCTTAATCTTATCTCAATCTGTCTCTATCTCAATCTCTATATCTCTAACTCAACTTGACCATGCTAACAATAGTACTTGTACCCCTTCATTTTGCACCTGTTTTTCCCTGCTGTTCTATGGGAAAGTGTCAGGAGTTCATGAATTTTGTAAACCTGACAACAATGTAAAATGCTGATTTCAGCACGTCTTTCTCACGTCCTACTTAAACGACTCAATTGTACCAGTGCAGGTGTTCTCATGGATAAATGTCCATTGTTTATAGTTACATCTACATTCATTTTCTTATAAATGTAATAAGATGTCACTCAAAATTACATTACTCTGTCTTTGTTTTTTTGGGGTTATTGTAGAGTGCTCTCTACAAGTGTGAGAACTGTAGCAAAGTTGATTTTGCTGGGGAGGTTATGATGGTATCCTAAAAAGAATGAAAAGGTGTCTGCTATAACCGTGTGAGGTCAAGCACATGTAGGTCTCTGACTCTATAGATGATGATGATGAATTATTTACAGAGAACCTAACGCTACCTCCCTAGGTCTCACACGGTCAATCTTCTGGCTCTGGTGTATGGTGTACCTAGTGTCTAGGGGAGAAATGAATGATGGTACACAACAATCAAACACTTTAAGTTTCTATTAAAGAAGTTAATAACTAGCAGTTAAGTTTTTCTTTGAACGAATATTTACAATTTATTTTGCCTGTCCATTCATAGCTTGTGGACAGGTCTTTGCAAATAAGGACAAGATAGTTTACAGAAAAGGAACAATTAAAACTGTTGGGACAATCTGCCCAATAACTAAAAGTTATTATGTATTTATAAATGTTCTTCCTGTATGGAATATTAAATTAGTTCACTTTAGTTATCTAATTTATAAATGTCCTTCCTGGATGAAATATTACAGAGTTCACTTTAGTTATCTACCGGGAGAGTCACTGTATATGAGGGCTGTAGTTCATCTTACCCTCATAAAATTCCTGTGTAATATTTTGAAACACAAGAAAATGTCAGAGATGCCCCAGATGTTTTACTCTTCACCTGAGAGTCCTTGTTGTAAGATAATACGATGGGTAGTTGCAGAAATTTCAAGTACAACACTCGCCAAAGCTCCCACTGGATATTCGACAGCATATAAGTCTGGTTGGAGACTGGTTGGCGTTTATAAGCACTCAGCAGGTTTCCTGTCACCAGCCGGCAACAGGAACATAGACCCTCTGCAACAAAAGGACACCCTGGCCTTTTATCTCTGATCATTTATTCTAACACTTAATTCCCTACGTGGGTATGGGGTCAGCCTCGCGTGCCTTACAAATGCACTCTCCCCGAATTGTACAGGACTCCCACCTGGTTGTGACCACACCTCAAGTCCTTATAGTAGATACGCCACTGTACGTTCACATACTTTTCCTCCATACAATAATGTGGAGTAACCACATTTCCTCTGATATGATCTTCTCTTCTTTTCATTACACTTATATTTGCTTCAGGCATGTTAAACAGTGTTCATTGAACACAGAGGCTTGCTAAACTATTTTAATACAATAATATGTCAACATAATTATAACAACATACATCAGTCAGATACCGCTTAATGTGTGGACTCAACAATGTCTGCTTCCGACATGTCCTTCACTTTTTCCCCAATAGCAGTATCTAACTTTGTAGTTGGACCAAACATATTAAATTTCATAAAATATCCTTACCACAATCAAGAAATATATAAACAAATGACGCTGATTTTGTGGAGAAATTGCCTCAGCTTCCTCCAAACTGCACAGACTGTGAATTTATTCTTTATTTAAGTTTAAAATTAACACAGCTGTTTTTTCAGCGTATCTGTATACAAATTTTAGTTCAACTGGCAATGAATAATCAAAGCCTTTACTAATATCTACCAGCACTAGCCAATCGTATCGTTCTACTACTTGAATTCAAATGCAGTTTGAATGAAAAACCCAAAATAATTTTGAATAACTGGTGGTCGATTGGCTAGTCTGCTCTAGTCATGCCAAATACAAAAGATATCACGTTAGGATTACATTTCTCCTACCGTTCCCCTTTCCCATTCATACTCTGTTCACCTCAAGCGAATTTTAATGTACCTCCCTGCCTCTTTTTCCAGCTCGCGTCCCCCTAACGTTACCAAAAAAACATGAGCAGGAACGCCAGTGTGTCTGGTCGTGTGTTCCTAGATATTAGTATTTCTTCAATAACTTCTCCAATACTGGGACTATCATATATTTTAAAGTACATTCTTACTCAGCCAACTCCACGTCATACTACCATATAATTCTTATGGGGAACTTCCTAATGGTTTAAAATTTCCAATTTATTTCATCGTCCATCGTCAAATAAAATTTTACACAAGTCCGCCATCTTCCTCTCCTTCATCTTGCGAGCATGTATTTTTTCCAATAACTACTTGTTTTAGTTACATCAGAAATGCTACCACGAGGAGGAAATAAAACTGTCTGCGTGGTTATGCCTTGGCTGGCTTTTTCGCAGTGTGAATATATGCGTTGCAGACTGTGTCATCGAAGCGGGGTAGACGGGGCGGGTTTAAGATTTGCGTTACTAGTTAGCATTATATCGTGTAATATTACCAAAAAAATGTAAGGATTCCTACTAATTTTGCTACAAAGTTGACAGAAAGTGTTACTTCAGATAGCTATATTGCGGCACTCTTCCGCCAATAGTTAATTGTAAGGCTAGACTACAAAGTGTAATCAGCAGATTGGGCAAAGGTTAACTATTAGTAGTGTTTCTCGAAAACGAAACTAAAGCGTGTCAGACTTTTCCCGTGAAATCGTTCTCTAGGCTTAGCACTGTGCAAAAAGCAGCGGTGCTGGCTTCGAAGATGCCAACCGTCAGACACATGCGGGCTAATGTATTTATTATCGTTTTATGCCTAAATCGTACTGAATTGAGCGTTTATTCTCGCATATTTTGCTACAAGAACCATCGTATAAAACTGCCAATACTTTCATCCAATGGTACCGAGTGAACTTTCCCATGCACAGATGTTAAGCACCAAATGACCTGCACATAATGCTACCGATAACACGAGTGATGCCTTTTGTTTTGTCTAAGCGCTGTTTTAATTGACAGCTCACGACCCCAGTGTCAACTATTTGTGAAGCTAACTTTAGTTTTGTAACAATTAAATGTGAGAAAATAATACTGCATGTTTTTCGTTCTACGGTCCGCTTTGTGATCTATTATTTTAAACTATATATTAGCTGAAAGCAATGCTGCAGACGGAGCATGCAGCCATGTTGTATTGTTCACTAATTTCCTGTTTTTTATATTATAACTCGGATGTAACTATACATCTGAGCATTGCGCGGTCACATTAACTAGTCTCGAACTCTCGATCAAATTGTGTTGCAAGAAATAGTCGTTACAACATTTGTTTGTTGATGGGCTTTTACTTTATTGTGGCCAGACACGCCTCTTTCAACCTAGATTAAGTCCGTTGGTTATACCGGAGCGCAATTTGCCATTCAAAAATAAATGAACTCTGTTAACTGAAGCTCATTGTTGATAAAAACTAAGCCTTGAAAAGGACTACTATCTTCTATCTGCAAATATGAAGTAGCCCTGTAAAGGACAACTAGCTTCTATCAAATAACCCTGACAAACGCTAGTACTGAAAAGGACTGCTAGCCCGACCAGCGTTGATAGATACTAAGTCCTGAAAAGGGCTAACATAATCTATCTACGAGCATGATGAAGCCCTGAAAAGGACTGTCATCTACACCAGCGCTGCCTGTACTCCCTCAGTGTTCGGCAAACACCAGCTGTATATACAGGGTGTCCATGAAAGATTGTACCCTTTTCAAAAAATTTATTCTCGGCCCCATGACGTGGTACGAGGATGCTTTCTATCACAAAAGTAAGATAATCTCTGCAAGTTTTTAAGCATACCGGTACCTTACAAAGACTTAAAAAAAGTGCGCATGCGCACAGCGGGTATTTCAAGTGAAACTTTCGCAGTTGAGTTGCAACCGGTAATTGTTACATGTCTCTCAACACAATGGTCAAGTAGGTAAAAAAAAAAGAAATAGGTACATTCTTTTTGAGTTTTTGTAAGGTATGCTTAAAAACTTGCAGAGAGTATCTTATTTTTGTGATAGAAAGCCTCCACATACCATATCACGGGGCCGAGAATAAATTGTTTGAAATGGGTACAATCTTTTATGGACACCCTGTATGTAACGAATTAGAGGAGAGCGGACCAACCTCAGGTGATCATTTGTCTCGGATCATCCACCATTTTAGTCTATCGTGTTCAACCTAATGGTCGGCTATAATTAGGGTATTTAGTGTCCTTTTTCGGTTTTGTGTTAATAGGAAATACTTACTTACCTAGTCGTTCCTTTTCTACCGTGAAGTATATAAATTTGGAAGAGAGAGAGAGCGCCATACTATCACATCGGCTATCTTCCTCCTGGTCTGCTTCCACTCTAGTCCTCGGTCCTTCAAAGATTGACTAATGTTGTCCTCCCAGCGGACTCTGGATCGTTCTGGATCCCTGGCTGTTAGCTTCTCCCTACCATGACAAGTATGGGAAACTAAGAGCCAGGGATCCAGACCGACCCAGTTAATAAGAAATAAGATCGTTATTTGCAATTCATTGCTGTTGATGGCGACAGTTCATATTAAAATTTGTGTCGTTTTCTAACTTTTGCTATTGACGGTTTTCACGTGTCGTGTTGTTTGTATTACTTTATTTTTTTATCCTTAATTAGTAGTTATTTGTTTGTTTTTAAAAAAAATATGTGGTTCATGCACTTGGGTCCCCTCTACACCTCGTTTCACGGGGTAGAAGACGCCAGAAAATAAACAAGATTTTGGTGCTGATGAGCGCGGCACGATGATGATTTGTCGCTATGTATATTGCGCACATGACGTGAACAGATTTGAGAAAAATAATATACAGAGCTTGTGTTTACCCGGAAGGGTGGATAGTGTTTCTACCAGATGGTAGATAGTTGGGAAATGTTAAATGGAAAATATATCGAAAGATAACAATGTGTACAGATTTCAAATCAGCAAGGGAAAAGGAATTAGATAATATTGACTAGGACCCACGGATTATGAAGTTGCTGAATTTACCTAACTTGTAATGCCTTGTAAAGATGTCAGTGTCATTTGATTAAATGTGGAAAAGTTAACAGAGTTTCAAGTCGATCTGTTGATATGGGTCATTGGAAGTACAGTTATATAGATGGATTGTGGCGGTAATGAACCATGAGGACACTTTGTCTAATAATCCTAGACACATGAGAAATCGAGTATAATTGTTCAACGGAATGGAATGAAATTTAACGCCACACCACTCTTATCACGCGTACGTTTACAGGAATTTGGGAACCCTCAACCAGTGCACACGGGGATGGATACCACTAGCATAGGAGGATTTCGGGCACCTCGAATATTGTGTGTCGGAGTTGGGGACATCCAGATGCGGGGATTTAGAGCTGTTTTGTGTATTGTTTTCATATACTTTCTAAATCTGTGCTGTTCTACCTTTCGGTGAAGTTATAATCTATACCTGTGGTGCCTTCAGTCCATGTTGATATCTAAATTGCTATGGCCACTGCTTATATATGAAATAAGCACCAGCACAGTGGAAGCTATAGTGCAAAAGGCCAACAAGTTCATGAGAAGTACCACCAGGTCTATCAGACGTAGCACTGTACTGCAAGAAGGCAAAGCTTGTGCTTCCTCCCTTCAAGTCGGTTGTTGAAGAATACAAAGCAGGAACTGCAAGACTCTCAATGATGCTGTGCGAGTCAGCAGATGCCGTAGTTAAGTCCATTCAGCACACACTGAAAACTGGATGAAGCTTTGGTACTGCCCAAGAGTCGCTCAATCTGAGGGAGGTAATCGGATACACACAGATGAATAGACGGGGGTTTGGCCATGGTGACATCCGCTGGTGGTCCAAGGCATCAAACAGGGAACACAGAGACATGGTAATTCAGGAGATACGAGGAACTGAGAATGATCAGAGGATGCTAAAAGCGGTGCTACAGGCCCAACAAGGCCAATTGACTACATGGGAAGGAGCCCTGCAAAGGTCCTTGACATGGAATGATATATGGCATATGGCACCTCTTAGACTCAGCTTCATTGTCAGATAAATGTATGACCTCCTGCTATCGTCCGCAAACCTTGTGAGATGGGGAAAGTCTGATGATGCTCATAGACCCCTGTGCCATGAGAGGCAGACACTTGAACACGTGCTCTCAGCTTGCAAGGTGTCATTAGGGCAATACACGTGGCGCCACAACAAAGTACTAAATGAGCTGGCTGCTACAACAATTGACCTGGCAAGGGTGAATGCGAACAGCAAAGTCAGACCGTGCACTGCAAATACATAATTTCTGAGAGCAGGAAAGTCAGCACATCCCAAACCAAGTAAATCAAGTAGCAGTTTATCATCTCTTCTTGACTGTGCAAATGACTGGGAGATGGCAGTAGACCTACCTGGGCTAGGGGCATATCCAGAGAGTATCAGAAGATCTCAAAGACAGCCAGATATAGTGCTGCATTCCTCATCATCGCACCAGATTATAGTGACTGAGCTGACCGTGCCATCTGAATCCAGAGGGGACGAGCAACACTCATTTAAAGTGGCCAAGTATAATAATCTGGCCGTGGACTTGAGACGTGATGGGTTCACTGCAAGGCTAGTAGTGGCTGATCTACTGAAACTAATGGGGTTGAGGGGACAGTCAAGAACAAGGGCACCTAAGAGGCTCAGCGAAACTGGGAAAGGCATCGTGCTGGCTGTGGAACAACCGCAACGGGCTATGGAACTCGAAACAGTAATTTGTTTTCAACATAGGTGTTACTTTCACAACTGCCTCCAGCTGGCAGAAAATATGAGTGAATTTGAAAGCTGCAACCAAGGTGCAGTGGGTTCAATTATCTGCATTAGACAACGGGAGGCTGACACTTTGGAGTCATGACCTAAGTGGGCCTGCCCCCCTTAAAGTGTAAAGGAGATTAAGGGGCCGAAAGACTTGATCAACAAGGAGACCTTTTCTGATGATCAGATTGCCTCCTATTGTATCGCTATGTATAGAGTTTCCTATCATTTACCTAGAGGTTTTGTTCCTGTGGTGGGATGAGTGATCTTTACTTGGTAGTTTCTGTAGATCTAGGTTTTTCCTGTGGCTTTTCTGCCATTCCAAAACGTTCTGAGTTGAAGTCATGAGCTTCAGTTTCTCCAACTTGGCCTGCCATTTAAAGGATCATCACATCTGGTCTCAAGCTAGGAGGGGGACCTCAAGACGACTCATAGCTTGACTGCCTGCGTCAGGACCAGCGAACCAGAGCTGGTCAAGACCATGCTCCACCTCCACGTGGTGGTCCTGGAAACAGCCTGCAGCAATGCAGTCTGGCTGAGCGAGCACGGATCGCAATGGGAAGGCAAACCCGGTCCTAAAAAATGCCGTGCAGAAGTCGGATGTGTCGACTGAAAGGTGCAGATATCACAGCTACGTTGTAAACAGACACAACGCAACCACCGTCCTTTTCAGGGCGAACGAAGAAGAAGCATGTGGCATACTGTGCATTCCTTGCCATACAAGAGGGGCTCCAAATATGCAGAGCTAAAATAATGCATGACCTGTTGTAGAAATCAGGTTTCCAAAACAAAGCTGTCCCCAACAATTTAGAGTAAAAAGATATGCTCCTGTACCATAATTCCTTTAGTCTCTTTTGATGCTTCTGTAACTGTTGTAATTGGCTCGGACGCCGCCTCGGTGCAGAGCATGACTTTGCTTGCGAATAGTCCTACTGTTCCAGCAGGAGGGTTGAGCCATTCTTACAGGTTACTTCTTTATTTGGGCCAGAAGGCGACAAACCACAGTATCATGCAACTCGCTTTTTTTTTTCTATGGAGAGTACACCGTCAAATAAATCTCGTTCTGGTGCTCGCCCTGTGGAGCTCCACCAGGCAGGTGCAGTGCCGGGCTCTGAGCCTCGACAGAGCCCACCCTCAGCTACTGGAGGACCCTCTAGACCGTCTTGTGGAGTCAACAGACGGCGGAGGAGAACTACTGACCAAAACAAAACAGAAAAAGAGAAACCCAGAGTGCCACTTGTCATGATGCACTGGAATGCAGAGGGAGTGAACAGCAAGCAGGCTGGATACAGCAAAAAGACAGAGCTGGAAAACATCTTGTATGAGAAGCAAGTCAGTGTTTGCTGTATCCAAGAGAGTCACTTGAAAGCAGATCAAACCTTTAAAATAAGGGGATATCAATGCTTCAGATCCGACAGACAAGATAGACGAAAGGAGGAGTACTTACTCTTGTAAGGAATAACATTCCTGCACACGAAAGGAAAACCTTCATGGATGGAGCAGAATATCAGCTGCTGCAGATAAAGGTAGACAAGATGGAAATAGAACTCCTGAACTATTACTGTCCGAACAACAAACCCCTGAGTCTCAGCTCTATACAGGTACCAGCCACCAACTTTATAGCAGTTGGAGACTTTAGTAGCCACTCCCAGAGCTGGGGCTATAACCATCTGGATCACAGAGGTGAAGAGGTTGAAACTTGGCAAGATGATCACTCCCTAATCCTAGTCAATAATGCCACAGATACTCCTACCTTCTACTCCAGAGGATGGCACACAACCTCAACACCAGATCTTGCCTTCTCCACACCAGATATAGCTGGATCTATTAGTAGAGAAGTAGGAGACCAACTAGGGGGAAGCGACATCGCCCAATCTTTCTTACTGTCCAGAGTGCAACTCTCAGTACAGGCCCAGCCATTACAAGATGGAACTACAAAAAAGCCAACTGGGGTTTATTCAAGCATCAGGTGAACACGCTGCTGTCTACCCTCAAGGTACAGAACAGAGACATTAATGAAGTGGTAAAAGACTTCAACAGATGCATACTACAAGCTGCAAAAGAAACCATTCCCAAAGGATGCCGGCGTAACTACATACCATACTGGTCCAGCACACTCCAAGAACGTCAGGAAGCTATGGACAAGGCTAGAAAGGACGCAGAGTCTCAGCCTTCACTTGAAACTCACAACAAATGGAAAAAGGCTGTAGCAGAGTTTCAGAGAACAAAGCTAGAAGAAAAGCGGAAAAGCTGGAGAACTAAAACGGCATCGCTGAACCTTGAGAAAGACGGCAGGAAACTTTGGAGATTAGTCAAGTCTCTAAATGAAGAGCATTCCTCACCAAGGCATACTATCACATTGGATGAAGGTGGCAAACTTTTCAGAGGAAAACAAGCTGCAGACTTGTTTGCTAGAAGATACAGTTCAGAAAGCAACTTACCCATTAACACAGACCATCAGAGAGAGATAAGAAAAGAAATACTGGCAACCATGGGACAGACAGATACTCCTGCCCCAATGAGGGAACCCATCACACTAGGAGAACTACAGAAGGCTATTTTTAAGTTTCAAAAGTCACCCGGCCCAGACAAAATCAGCAACGAAATGCTAGTAAATCTGAGCTCAGCAGCAAAGACAAAACTGCTTGAGATATTCAACCACAGCTGGTTGAAAGGAACGGTACCCCAAGTATGGAGAGAAGCCATCACAATACCCATACTAAAGAAAGGGAAATGTAAGACCGAGGCTGCAAGTTACCGGCCAATCAGTCTCACAAGCTGTGTTGGGAAGAATGGAGCGAATAGTCAACCACAGATTGAAATGGTATTTAGAGTCTGAGCAGATCCTGGTGCCGGAACAAGCTGGATTTAGAGAATGCTACAGTATAGAAGACCAAGTTACTTACTTGTCTCAAGCAATAGAAGATGCCTTCCAGGAGAAGAAAAAGGTCCTAACGATCTGGGTCGACTTCAAAGGCCTTTGACAAGGTGTGGAAAGATGGCCTCATTGCAAAACTTAGGAGAGTGGAATCCAAGGCAACATGATGAAATGGATCCAGTCATACTTGCATAACAGGAGAACTAGAGTCACTCTTGACGGTCTGCAGAGCAGAAAAGTGTTGCTCCATCAAGGGGTACCTCAAGGAGGAGTAATTTCCCCAACACTCTTCCTTGTTTACATCAATGACCTGGTGAAAGATCTCCCTGCAGGAGTTAAAGCTGCCTTATATGCAGATGACCTAGTACTCTGGTGCGCTGATGAAAATGTCACCACAGCAAATTATAGAATGCAGCGGGCAGCAGACATGCTAGTGTCATGGGCAGAGAAATGGCTTATCACAATAAACACAGACAAAACCTCCACAACACTGTTCTCCCTCGCCCCCAAGGACAAATCAGCTAACATACACCTAGGGACAACCGTGATCAAGGAAGAAAGCTACCCCCCTATCTTGGGGTGACATTTGACCAAAGGCTTACATGGAATAAGCATATTGAAAATGCAGAAGGAAAGGCCCGAAGACGACTAGGCATACTCAGAAAATTAGCAGGTACCAACTGGGGAGCAAATGAACGAAATCTAAAGAAGATTTATAATGGAGTAATAAGACCACACTTAGAGTTTAGCTCAGCAGCATGGTCATCAGCTGCTAACTCACATCTGCAGTCTTTGGACAAGGTGCAAAATCAAGCTCTCAGGCTCATTACAGGAGCCATGAAAACTACACCAATAACAGAGATGCAGAAGGTTGCTGGATTACAGACATTGTCCCATAGAAGAGACACAAAAAACCATGATCCAGATGGAAAAGTACAACAGTATGCCAATGCACCCAATGAAGGCAAGACTAGATGATCTGGCATTGGGGTCTAAAGCGTAGCAGCTTTGTGCATCGGGGGAAAAGACTTATAAGACAGTCAAGAAGACCTATCCATGAAGACAACACCACTGAAGCCCACCCTATACCCTGTACCATGGGAGCAGGCCAGCAGTGCCCTCCAAATTAATACAACAGTCAGTGGTCTCACAAGTGGATGTGAGTATAATGATCTGCAAAAACGAACTGCTACATTGAGTATGATCCAAGAAAGCTATCCCGATCAATCATGGATACATGCCTATACAGATGGATCAGCAACTAATGCTGTTAGGAATGGAGGTGCCGGTATCTTTATCTCATATCCTGACAACCACTATGAGACTAGGCACATTCCCACTGGTAAATTCTGTTCCAACTATACAGCTGAGGTTCAAGCTCTAGAGCAAGCTGCAAATATGATTTATAACACCAACTCTGACTGCCACCAGGTAGTCATCCTCACAGATGCACTGTCTGTCCTGCAAGCTCTCAAGGGTGGTAAACTCCCGCATCTGAGAAATGAACTAAACAAGGTAGCTGCCAAAAAGAGAACCATACTTCAGTGGGTACCATCTCATTGTGGTGTACCCGGAAATGAAAAGGCAGATAAACTTGCAAAAAAGGGAGGAGAATGTGAACAAGAAGATAATGAAGTCACATACTTTGAGAAAAAGAGAGCTATCCAGACTATCAGAAGAGAACAGAACCAACCCAAAGACGACTATCACACTCTCGACCGGCAGGGACAGACAACTATTTTTCGACTCAGGACAGGGCATAACAAACTGAATAAACACATGCACAAGCTACGATTGTCTGCTTCACCACTGTGCACATGTGGATTAAACGAACAAACTGCTGAGCATGTTCTACAGGACTGTCCTCTGTATGACCAGTTAAGAAAGATATACTGGCCCAATGACTCAACACTAAACTCAAAGCTATATGGAGTTAAAGAGGAACTTCAAACAACAGTCGAATTCATCATGAGAACTCGTCTGACGGTGTAATCATCAAAGATGCGATCGCAAGAAGAAGAAGAAGACTTCTTTATTTGATGTGACAGTAAATGTTTCATTTTGAGACTACTAAATGCGCAAAGCTTCAAACTGGTAAGCTTAGCATTATTGTCGTGTTTGTGACCGTAACAAGACCAGCATTTTGTTCAAACAAATTCTGCAGTACATCATATCTTACGAAATGGTCACCGGTGTTCGGTTTAAAAAAAATATATATCTATACACACACACACATAACATTATGTGTCTCTTCCACTTTGCTCAACACAGATAATGACGTGACTTGATGTATTGCAGAAATTATCACACTCAACATCAAAAAATTCATGTTCATTTATTTGACCTAGAGAAGTACACAATATCATCACCCTTCAGCTCCCCAAGGAGCATAAGCCTTCAACAAACTTATGCCGTGTCTTCCCGTCCCGTAGCATCAGCTCAAGGTCATTCCATGTCTTCTGAATCTCTGTCTCTAATTCTCATCTCCATGTGTTCATTGCTCCCTCTCTTACCCAGGGTATTCCAGAACAAAGAATGCCTGGTAATGCTAACAACAGGTTTCCTCAATGTGTCCATATCCAGCAGCATCTTCTCATATCTTGTGCTACAGGTACTTGAAAACCTCACCAGACTTTTACTTTCTATCATACACTCACTAATCCATATACAGGTCTGTATCTGTTTATCCAAAATCTCAGGGACAGCCGTGTTTCGGAAACAAGATTTTTGTCACTTTCCAGGTATTGCCAAAGTCGTGTTAGTAAAGTAGCACAAAGTATGTTAGAAAATCGACCAATTGTTATTCAATAGCAGCCCGAAGTAACTTTCTATTTTCAGGTGTTCCAATGAGAGACCTGTGTTTTAATTTATTATCTTGTTATACATTGTTGTACTACACAATATAGTACAACAGTATATTGCAAAAACAAAAATTAATATACAGTACAAGGATTAGTGAGGGTATGGCAAGGAGAGTGAAGGTTTGGTGAGGTTCTCATAATGCATATTGATAATGACAAAGTGTTTTGGGTGTCATCCATACACCCTGGGCTTTCCCTCCCTCCCCCCTTATTAACAGCATGACAGGTATGAGAGACTACCATTTTGGGACAAAGGAAAACACACACAATTTAACAATTCACAGAATGGGAGAAGATTGACTACCACAACAAATATGGGAAACTAAGAAACAGGGATCCAGACATCAGGACAACCCAGAGTTTGCCGGGAGGACAACATTAGACAATCTTTAAAGGATAAAGGACTAAATTGGAACTAGGCCAGGAGGAAGACAGCCAATAGGATAGTAAGGCACGCTCTCTGGCAAACCTCTACACTCCAGGGTAAAAGAGGAATGACAAGGTTGGTCCTAGGTTCGATTCCCGGTAAGCCTATCACTCATATTTTCTTTTCTGTTGTCTAGTGTCATCCTTTATGTCCAACGAGCACCTGTTAATTACCTTTATTTACTAATTTATTATCTGGAATTAGCAACACAATATACTCTAATTATAACGCATCAGAGGTTGAGCGGGATAATTTTCATCAACATCTTCAGCTAATTACTCATTCTAAGCAGCACAAAGATCTGGGGTACAACCAATGAAGATTCTGCACAGCTATAGCATCTCAAAAACAAATTACAAAGAATATATAAAACTACTCAAGATAAGAGACAGAGAATATCTGAAAGTATATAAAATCAGAATGCATGGATATGTCAGACATATCACACAAATTTGCAGTTAACCGACAAGAAAATCTGTAGAATCCATGAAAGCCATGAGGTTAAAAAAAGGTCAAGGTAGTCCCATCGCAGATACTGCTGTAGGGGAGCAAAGTGTTAGAGACTTCACAATACTATATCCTGCATGGGGAGGTGGGGTATGACCAATTCCCTTCCTCGCTGCCCTTTCCTTCCTTAACTAAATAGCAGTCAGGTACCCATTAACTGGAGCGTGTCAGTACTGTGATTCAAACCCGACACCTTTGCCGCGAGAGATCAGCGCTCAAACCACTATGTCAATTGAACACTCAAAGCCATAAGACAGAGGAAAATAACCCAAATGGTGACAGTTCACATTAACATTTTTTGTTGTCTAACTTTTATTATTGATGGTTTTCACGTGTCGTGTTGTTTGTATTACTTTAGTTTTTTAATGGTGTTTGTTATTTCTTTCATGTGTTTTCCATATATAAACCATACAATAATGAGAAAAAAATCTGACATGAGGTCCTTAGGAACAGAGAGCAATAAAGAATGCACATAGTAAAGAACCTTAACCCTTTCCAGTCCAATTCATCCGAAAGCGCCCGTATTTTATCTTGTATCGTACCGGCCGATTCGCATAAAAGCGCCCGGCAACAGGCAGCTTATTTCGTTGCTAAGCGACAACGGAAGTCTCGCGCGTACGAGATTTTGTGTGTTTTGATATCGCTTGCATTTTTCTAAGTCGAGTGGTTGATTTTTTAAAAATTACAGTGTAAAAATTGTTCTTCAAGCCATGGAAGAGATTTTCAATGAACTTTGAAGGATAAGATCAACGTTTTTGTGTTATTCCGATAGTAAAAATTATTAATCCTACTTCGATGTGGACTATGACCCAGTTATCGACGATAGTGAAAGTTGGAAAATCGATGTAGAAACTAGTAAAATTGTAGACAATGGACATATAGAGGCACATTTACTTGCATGGAATTATTCCAGATGTACGAGCTCCCAGGGCCTAAACATAATTTGTCTGACGAGCATGCGGCGTATTATTTGTTTCTTCTTATTTATACCAGATGATGGACTTATGAATAGCTTCGTCATTTTGGGGGTGTGTTGAAATATTAGCAGGGCTGTGGACTGTAAAGGGTTAAAGGACAAGAGCGAAAACACATATGTTTGCTCTAATTGTAAACTACACTGCATCATTCCATCATCTCAACTTCTTGACATTCGTCCAACTCGGATCTTAAAAAATATTTAAAAAAAAAAAAGGAAACAAATCCAGCAACACACTGTCTTAAATTTATTACAGATATGTGTCACAACAGTACAGATTCCAAAAAATGTTCATTCTCATGCACTATTTATATAAGGACATATGAGGCTGAAAATTTTTCATTTAAACATACCAAAGATTTCTTAACAAAATAATAAAGTGTTAAAACAGACAACAAACTACTAAAGAATCACAGAAATGGTGAAAAAGCTAATACAAGTGTCAGGTATAATGTCTTAAAAACACAGAAACTTGAAAATTAAGTATGTACTAACAGAAAAATAAATTAGATGGCTAATGAATCATTGAAGGGAAACAAAAATCCCAACTCGTGAAATAAGTGCAGATTTTGGGACATCCTACAAACAGCCATTTTATTAACTCATTATCTTTCACACAAGTTAGTTGCACATTTTCAGCTAGCTAATATGGGAAAACGGGTAAGATTTTATTATTATATTAAGGTTCTTGGTATCAATACTAGCTACAAAAATCTTTCCACAACTGTCAAATAAGAGTTGATACTCTTTCTCCATTCACTCCTCTTATCTGCAGACAACACAGTATCAGTCAACATTATCCTTTGAACTGTTTTGCAACAAACTCCTCCCCCTTCTTGATGTTTGCAATGAGTTCAGGCATGGCAGCTGTCACTAGATTGCGCTCATAGTCCAATAGCTTTCCGATTCCAAGGTTCTTCTCTACACCGTTTTTCTGTATGATGGGACAAATGATTGCTTGAACATTTTATTCACCATTTTTGTTTTAATTTCAATTTAAACAAAATAAATAAAACTTAAAATTAGGGCTGCCTTAATTAGCAGAGGCATGCTGTGTACAAATCAGATATTCTAGCCTTTTCTTTGGTTAAATAAGTGCAATTCCCCAAATCTATATTGACGCTGTTGTTGGTTTCTGTTACCTACCTTCTTCTTTGATCATTAGCCGCCGATCATCAAAGCAGTCAGTGGCCATCACGCCTGGTGGCGTCTTGTAGGGCAGCAGGCAGCAACAAATTGATTCCACTTTGCTCGGTCAGTGGCCATCTTCGTACAGTGCCTCAACTCTGGTTCATTTTTTGCATCTCAGCCTCCACAGTCCTCCACCAAGTTGTTTTTGGTCGGCCTCTCTTTCGTTTTCCTTCAGGGGTCCATAGCATAGCTGTTCTTGTGATGACATCGGGGTCTCTTCTGAGGACATGGCCAACCAAACTCCAGCATCTGCCAGCTATGATGGTGTGCATGTCCTCTTGCTTGCTCCGAGTAAGCAGATCTTGGTTGGTGATGGTATTTGGCCAAAAGATTCTTAGGCATGTTGTGTGAAAAGAGGACAATTTCGACATTTCCTTCTCTGTAACTCTCCAGCATTCCGCACCATAGAGAAGCACAGAAAGCACACAGCTCTGATATAATCTTAATTTTGTGCTTGTGCTGTACTGAGAGGACTTCCAAATGTTGTTTAGACTATAAAAGGCTGTTCTTGCTGTGTTCATTCTGTTGTTGATGTCTTTGCTTGCTCCGCCATCTGGTGTTACTATGCATCCTAGGTATGTGAAGTTGTCTGTCTGTTCCAGTTGTTGATTCCTTACTGTTATGGGCTCGGGGTTGCTCACATTGAGTGTCATGACCTCTTGTCTTCTTTAGATTGATGTTCAGGTTACCTACCTTAACTATCCATTTTGCCTGGAAAGCTACTTATATAAACATATGAATTATTTTAATGCACTAATTTAAGAAAACCCTGAACTGAAATATCTTACATTCAGAAACGGCAAAATCATGTAAACACTAAAATGATTTTTTTTAAAAATGACTAACCAGAAGTAAACTGACAAATAGAAAACTAGAAAAGAAGAGATGGAATATATACAGACATTCTAAGTCAAATTACAATCTAAGCATCAATGGAATGACATACGAAGACAGCACATAATACAACATTCTTGAAGAATGTTATAAACAGCCACTACGCTGTGTCTGAAACTAAATGGTTTAAGTTGTGTTACATCACCAGATTAGCAAAACCATAGGGAACTGAACATAAATCCTGGAGATAAAACTTTGAAATTAACATTTTAAAAAAAAGAAGAAAAAAACAAGAGAATCCTACAGGCCTGTAATGAAAAGTGGTCACAGGAGGGAGACAAAAAAAAAACCGCAGAACCTAAAGTCAAAAGAAAATACACAAAGCCTCACCCCAAGCAAGATGGGAGTTGCAAAGTATTTGGCTTCTGTCTCATCTGATCGCACGAAAGCACACTGTACTTTACCCTCTGTTCCATTCAGTGCATCAAGCAGAGAGTTGGCAAATTCAGCAGCTGCATAGGCCATGGACAATGTTGCTGAGCCCTGAACAAGAAACCAAATGCAGTAAATAGTATTGTTTAGTTACCACGCAGGAAATAGTGAAAACAATAAGTCTGAGCATTTAAACATTTACTGTGGTTAATCCTTTACCGTCTGATACGCCTGAAATCGCATACAAAGCCTGATGTCCACTCCTAAATGCCCACTAAACACTAAGCCTGACGTCCACTCCTAAATGCCCACTAAACACTGCCTTCAGCTGTTGCCACATAGCAACGAGATCTCTGTATTTATTGAGACCTGAGATATAGATCTTCGGAATACACAAAGCTTCCATTTTCTGAATGGATCAATATTTTGATTCGTCATGATTTTGTAAAGTCACGGCTTTTCGGTCAGTCGAATCTTTGCTTTGGATGTTGAGAGGTGACTTGGCATTTAATCTTGTTGATGATGCTGCAGGAGATTGCCATTATAACACCAATTTTCAAAAAGGGTGACAATCGACAATGTGGAAACCATAGAGGCATATCCCTTCTCAGTGTCCCTGGTAAAATCTACTCTAGAATCCTAGAGCAGAGACTCCGACGCCTAGCTGAGCCACAATTGGATGAGGTCCAGTGCAGATTCCGAGCAAATCGAAGTACTCAAGACCTAATCTTCACACTCAGACAGCTGAGTGAAAAGGCCGTTGAGTATAAGAGTGAGATCCATCTTTGTTTCATAGATCTGGAAAAGGCATTTGACAGGGTCCCCTGGAGCAAACTTTGGGACTGTTTGGCAAGGAAGAACATTCCAGCACCTCTGATTCATGCTTTACAGAGCTTCTACAAGTCTTGCAGAAACTATGTGAGGACAGCAAACCATAAGTCAGAAGAGTTCAGGACCACCACTGGTTTAAGACAAGGTGATATCCTGTCCATTTGCTGATGATGTTGCCCTGATTGCTAAATCAGAGGCACATCTCCAATCCAACCTGCAAGTCTGGAAGGAAGAGCTGGAGAAGAGAGGGATGGTCATAAGCAGCTCTAAAACAAAATCCATGGTGATATCACGAGAAGAAAGAAGACATCAGATTAAGCAGGGAGAACAGGTCCTGGAGCAGGTCGACCACTTTAAATATCTCGGAGCTATTATAGACCAAAAGGGAGGCATCAAAGAAGAGTTGGCCACTCGAAAAGCAGCAGCTGGGAGACTTTTTCAGGCCATAAATCGAGGATTCCTCAGCAAGAGAGAGGTTGGTAAGAAAACGTAGATAGCAGTATACCGCTCCACCTATGTCCCAGTCTTGACATATGGATGCGAGTCATGGGCAATGACTACAACCCATAAAAGCCAGATCCAAACCTCAGAAATGAGGTATCTGAGGAAGGTGGTTGAAGTAACAAGAAGAGACATGGTCCACAACCAGACGATGTGTCCTATATCAAAATAAAGAGCAAAACCATTTTCCTACATAATTTCCAAAGATGAAAGTGAGCCGAAGAGTTGACATAGATCGCTTTGTGCAAACGTAAACACATCCGCTTGTTCCCCCAAATCACCAGGCCACTTGTTTTGCACGCTAACATTAGCCCTATCTGAGATGGATAAATTATCATGGCTGAGTCTAATTCAACGCTAACTTTACACGAATGTATAGGTTAGTAGTTTTTCAGTTTTTTTTTTTTTTGGAAGTGATTTCATTATGTATTAATCTGTTTTCTTGTTTAAAAACTACATTGAGTGCTTTAACTACGGTCATCAGATAATGAAGTGGTTTGGGTGAAATCAGGGTTCGTGTTCTAAACCTTCCCTATTTAATTAGGCGAGTTTTTAAGTGATGATATTTATTAAACCAACTAGTTCTTGAGTTTTTATGGGTGTAGCAATTTGGAATTTATGTGTTTTTAGCCTCTGGCTCGAGTTTGGGTCTTTTAAAATTAGGTATTTCTGTCATATTTTTCTGATCGACACAAAATGGCTGACGTTACTTTTCCCCACGAGTGCCTCAGTCTAGAAATAGGTACAAGGAGGTGATTTTTGTTTGCACAGAAACACCAGAGAAAACAATGCAGTTTGGAAGCCCTTGGGAAACCATGAAATTTGGTACTTTAATTTTTAAAATTGGACAACAAATAAAAAAGTTATGGCATTTTAAACAGTGTGGGGACTTAAAATATTTTTGCAAAGTTGAAAAAGTAACACCAACTTCAGAGCACTCCCGTCTTCTTAAATATTATCTTACAACCTTCTCTTGTCTTCTTCAGTCCCTACCACTTCTAAATAAGTGAAAACTTCAACATGAATAAAAAAAATGTGACATGGTAATGGTACCGTTTGCTTGTTCTGAGTGCACACACTGATGTACTATAATAATAATAATAGCCCCTTCAGTCATAACTGACTATGGGAATGCGCCCCTGAGGTGACAGCCCTCAACTGCTTTTTTTCCTGGTGCTCCTTTCGACGTTTTCTCCTCACCTCTGCTTCTTGTGTGAGCCTCTCTTCGCCCAATCTAAGATGGTGCCGTAAATAGCATCGCCACTTAGTGCGATCGGCAGCTTCATCCTCCCATGTTGCTGGATCCATGTCCAGTGCCCTCATATCTCTCTTGCACACATCTTTGAACCTCAGCTGTGGTCGCCCAACTGTTCTCTTGCCATCTGCTAATTGTCCGTAGAAGATATCTTTTGGGATGCGACCATCTTCCATGCGGCGAACATGGCCAAGCCAGCGAAGTCTGCGCTGTCTAAGCAGCGTATACATACTTTGAAGGCCAGCACGTGACAACACCTCGACATTTGTCACTTTATCTTTCCACGAGATGCCGAGGATGCGGCGTAGACACCGCAAATGGAAGGTATTGAGCCTTCTTTCTTGCTTAGCATAGGTCGTCCAGGTCTCGCTGCCATATAGGAGTGTGCTGGTGACGCAGGCATTATATACCGCAGCTTTGGTCTTCATTGTGAGTTTAGAGTTTCCCCAAACACGCGATGTGAGGCGGGCAAAGGTAGCTGCAGCTTTGCCAATGCGGCTGTCGATTTCTGTATCCAGTGAGAGTTTGTCATTGATGGTAGACCCTAGGTATGTGAAGTGGTGCACCACTGCCAATTCATAGTTATCGATAGTGATAACTGGTGCAGCACCCACATCCTGACTCAGCACATTCATTTTCTTTAGACTTATTGTGAGGCCAAAGTCCTTGCATGCTTTAGTGAAGCGATTCATCAAGCTCTGAAGCTCCTGTTGGCTTTGAGTGATGACTGCAGCATCATCAGCGAACAACAAGTCTCTTATAGTGACCCTTCTGATTTTTGTTTTTGCCTTCAGCCTTGAAAGATTAAACAGACGGCCATCTGACCTAGTGTGAAGGCATATTCCTTCAGTTGCATCTCTGAATGCATGTTTCAAGAGTAAGGCAAAGAAGATTCCGAAGAGGGTCGGAGCCAGAACACAGCCTTGTTTAACGCCACTTCGTATATCAAAGGGCTGTGACGTGCTTCCAGCATATTGGACTGTTCCCTTCATGTAGTCATGGAATGACTTTATCATTTCCAGCATTTTAGAAGGGCAGCCTATTTTCAGGAGGATTTTAAAGAGTCCATCCCTACTAACCAGGTCGAATGCTTTTGTGAGGTCTATAAAGGCGATATATAATGGTCTTTTCTGCTCTCTTGATTTTTCCTGAAGCTGGCGGAGAGAGAAGATCATGTCTGTTGTTGATCTGCCAGCTCGGAATCCACACTGTGCCTCTGGATATATGTGTTCAGCTAACTTGTGTAGTCGCATTAAGATGACTTTGGCAAAAACCTTACCAACAATACTAAGAAGAGAGATGCCTCTGTAGTTATTGCAATCACTTCTGTCTCCTTTATTTTTATACAGTGTTACAATCTTGGCATCTCGCATGTCTTGAGGAATAGTTGTCTCTTCCCAGCACTGGCACAGCATTCTATGCAGGGGATGTAATAGCGTGCTCTTACAGCATTTGATTAAATCAGGAGGAATCCCATCACTGCCTGGTGCTTTGCCAGAGGCCAAGCTATCAATGGCCTTACTGAGTTCCTCTAATGTTGGTTCCGCATCCAGCTCCTCCATAGTTGGCAGACTATTGACAGCATCAAGGGCTGCAGGCGTAACGGTATTGTCTCTAGCGTAAAGCTCAGAGTAGTGCTCGACCCACCTCTCCATCTGCTTACCCTTATCGGTTAGCTTCTCTCCGCTGATGGTTTTTAGCGGTGCCGTCTTACTTTTATGGGGGCCAAGTGCTTTCTTTATACCGTCATACATTTGTCTAATGTTGCCTGTTTGCGCTGCGATCTGGATGCTCTCACTGAGCTGGAGCCAATAGTCATTTGCACAGCGTCGAGCAGTTTGTTGAACTTTGCTTCTCGTAGCCCTCAGGATCTGTAGGGTTCTGGCACTCGGTGAACGTTTGTATTCATTCATAGCACTGCGCTTAGCTTCAATAACAAAGTACTGATGTACTAGGCTAACTACTACTACTAGAAAAGATTGTATTTTTATGTGTGAAATGGACTGTTTGCTATAATAATAATACAGATTATTATGGCAGTGCTGAACATTTAAAGTATGTTCTATGTTACAGCATAAAAATCTTGACAAATTGGTGTAATTTTCATCTTTGTACCCTTGCTGTTACATCTTTATGATTTTTAAAAATTCAATGAAATTTCATGTCTTGCTGCAGATCTCCCTGTTTTAGCAATCATTATGTTTAGTGGTATTATGTGTTGTTGATGTTTGTGTTTAAAGAGCTTGAATTTTCTGCTAACTTGGTGTCATTTCTATCAATATTGATGCAATTGTTGATTTTTTTTTAACGATTTTTTTAAAATGACAATTTTTGTTAGCTTTTAACTCTCTTGGTCATTTTTTGCAAAATTGGGCCTCGAGCATTTTTAAACTAATAAAATAAGAACTTCTTATTCTTTGACATTCATGAGAAAAATTGAGTTTGTTGTCTGTTTACATGAGAGTGTGTTTACAAAGTTTTGTCAGTGTGTGTGTGTAAATTTTAAATTTATGACCACTCAAAGTTGACATTTTGACAAGTTGCGCAACATGCCCAATTTTTCAAATATTCAAAATTGCATTACTTTTGAACAGTCATCTAGAGCACTAAATTTGGTACCTAAATGCTTAGAATAAATAGATCTACCCATCTACATATGTTATTAACAGAAATATGTAATTTAAAAATTCAGTTTGGAGTACCTACTATCATATATATATATATATATATATATATATATATATATATATATATATATATATATATATATATATATATATATATATATATATATATATATATATATATATATACAGATGAAAAACCTATGGCAAGGCACAAGCAAAGAAACAAAGTTACAACTGATCAGAGCATGTATATTCCCAGTAGCAACATACGGCTGCGAGACTTGGACACTCAATAAAACAGTTGCAAAAAAGATTACATCATTCGAAATGAAATGCTACAGAAGGATGTTGAGAATACCCTGGACAGAAAAAAAGACCAACAGAGAAGTACTGCACTCACTAAACGTACAGGAACATTGGCTCCTAAATACCATCGCAATAAGGAAGCTGAAATTTTTCGGTCATATAAAAAGACATAATAGTCTGGAAAAAACAGTGATGGAAGGCATGGTCCCTGGAAAAAGGGGAAGGGGTCGACCTAGACGACGGTGGACCCAGGACATCACAGAGAGTCTGAACTTGTCTTTGGCTGATGCAGGTTGACTTGCCCAGAATCGTGATGCGTTCAGAGCAGCTGTAATGGAGACAACGTTCTGGAAAGAATACGTCACATGATGATGATGATATATATATATATATATATATATATATATATATATATATATATATAATATAAAACCAAAAAGCTCTCGTCACACTTCCCAGTGAGCAAAATTCATTGCAACGAACTGGGATTTATGTTTAATTTATAATAAACATGAATGTTTACATCTAATGTGGTAATGAAGTAAATAAATAATACACATAATGGTATGTTTCGGGCATTGGTGAGAAATAAAGAAGTAGAAAACTAGACAACAGAAAAACAACATGGAACAGGTCACCCCACCTCTCGATGCTGGACCTTGTATAGTCCAACACTTCATTCCTCTACGGATGTATCTGCTATGGGACTACCTTTACCTTTTATATATATATATATATTTATTAACAATATTTCAGATGATACAAGATTCTTCTTCTTCTTCTTCTTCTTTCGCCCTGAAAAGGACGGTGGTTGCGTTGTGTCTGTTTCCAACGTAGCTGTGATATCTGCACCTTTCGGTCGACACATCCGACTTCTGCACGGCATTTTTTAGGACCGGGTTTGCCTTCCCATTGCGATCCGTACTCGCTCAGCCAGCCTGCACTGCTGCAGACTGTTTCCAGGACCACCACGTGGAGGTGGAGCACGGTCTTGACCAGCTCTGGTTCGCTGGTCCTGACGCAGGCAGTCAAGCTATGAGTCGCTGACTGCGGTCTCTATTGCTGCGTCTTGAGGTCCCATACAAGATTCAATTCTGTCTATTTAAAACCAATAAACACTCTTTTAGTTGTTTTTTTTTTAAAATGAATTTCTTTCAATGGTCACCGTGTTGTAAAATGGAGTTGCTCCCCTTGTTTGTGACTAAGATTTAAATATAGTAAAAGATGGCAAAAGGTTAAAAATCACTCTAGCTAAATGCTCTGACAGCAAATGGTGCACTCTACGGTATCATTATAACAGCATGAGTGGAGGTGCAATCCTGAAAGGTTATTATTAACCCGAGAGTTAATACAGCAAATATGCAGATATATCAGGATGTAACAAACATACTATCAGTACAATAATGAATCTTCAAGTTGGCTTTGAGAGTTCATTGTGATTTCTTAGGTGTGATGAGATTCCTCAATGGTTCCTTGAACACTCATTGCAGATTATTTTATGCTGTCCACATTTTTTAATAATTCGTGGACACAGCCAAGTGAAGAAGCACAGGACACTCACCAGGTCCAACCGTCTCAACAATTGCAATTTTATATCCAAGAAAATGCTTTCCCTCTACACATCAGATTCATTACGAGCATTTGAAGTTGCAGGCTGTTTCCCAGAGAAAAAAATTTGTGAGAGAGCAAGAATATACGCACACATGATCGAGGCAGCCTTGAACTAAGAGGATCAGATCAGAATACATATTCTAAGAAGAGTGCCTTGATTTTGTGTGCAGTTAACCACCTATTATATTTGAAACATATTGATAATTATCTAAGTGAATGTTAGAGGTGATGGCCACTCTCTCTAAGTTTTGAGTGTTGTGACTTGCATGTGCACTAATGGACGTCTGACATTTTAATAAAAATTTCATTCCAATTTGCTCTCCACATGTAAGCCTACCTTGCCGTGGTTGGAGAGCTTGAGCGCCTCAATGATCCCGGGAGCTATGCCGGCGGGAGTTTTACTCCTGGCAGGGTCACCCAAGCCGGACAGGTCCTGGGTGAGGGGCCAGACTAAATGGGCTGAGGAGTGGGTGGAACCCTATAGGTGTAGATGCAGAACCCACCGGCGAGTGGTACATGCTCTGGTCTGCACCAATCCACCCCCACTTCATGGGTTAAATGCTTTCTTGCCTCATTCTTCACTGTTTGTCGTCTATCACGCCCATGGCGACCGTTGCCTCAATTGGCTGTGTGTGGTGTACCCGGAAACGGGGCCTCCCAGTACTGAGGCACAGTTAAGTCCCCGATGTCACTTATCGGTGCAGAATTGAGAGAGATGGCTGAGCATCACAATCCCTCCTGTGTTGCAGCATGATGAGAACCCAGCATTGCACACTGAGCTTGGGGGGATCACTTGGGCACCAGACTTAATACTGGCTCTTGACTGGATGGCCGCATGCAGGAGATTTCTACAATGGAGGGTTGGCAGGTGGTGGGTATCGGGAAGTGGCTCTGTGCAGGACGTGAGGATTCCTTGGGAGAGCCCAGAACCAGAGCACAGCATTGTGCAAGCTCTGCATAGTTGGAGAGCCCCCTGGATGACGGGGAATGCACAGTGTGCTACCCACCTATCCCCAACTGCTAACTTAGAACCAGAAGTGGGGTCCTCTGTATGCGTGCCAGGCCAGGATAAAATGCCTGGGAAAGAGACTGGAGCTCAGAACTCCCTAACTCAAAGTTGCAGGATGGCAGAAAAGCCACGGGAAAGACAGGGCTATTTTGAAGATAACGCAACCATATTTTCACCATACGAGCTCGGACGCCGCCTCGGTAAACAAGGTCCGCGCAGAGCAGTGACACCCCCAGGCTGCTTGCGAATAGTCTACTACTGGGAACATAAACAGATTAGGGATGAGCCCACTCTCCCGTTGAACAGGTGCTAAAGTCGTAGATACTGGGCCAGAAGGCGCACCGGAAACCACAGTATCATGCAACTCGCTTTTTTTTTTTCTATGGAGAGTACACCGTCAAATAAATCTCGTTCTGGTGCTCGCCCTGTGGAGCTCCACCAGGCAGGTGCAGTGCCGGGCTCTGAGCCTCGACAGAGCCCACCCTCAGCTACTGGAGGACCCTCTAGACCGTCTTGTGGAGTCAACAGACGGCGGAGGAGAACTACTGACCAAAACAAAACAGAAAAAGAGAAACCCAGAGTGCCACTTGTCATGATGCACTGGAATGCAGAGGGAGTGAACAGCAAGCAGGCTGGATACAGCAAAAAGACAGAGCTGGAAAACATCTTGTATGAGAAGCAAGTCAGTGTTTGCTGTATCCAAGAGACTCACTTGAAAGCAGATCAAACCTTTAAAATAAGGGGATATCAATGCTTCAGATCCGACAGAAAAGATAGACGAAAAGGAGGAGTACTTACTCTTGTAAGGAATAACATTCCTGCACACGAAAGGAAAACCTTCATGGATGGAGCAGAATATCAGCTGTTGCAGATAAAGGTAGACAAGATGGAAATAGAACTCCTGAACTATTACTGTCCGAACAACAAACCCCTGAGTCTCAGCTCTATACAGGTACCAGCCACCAACTCTATAGCAGTTGGAGACTTTAATAGCCACTCCCAGAGCTGGGGCTATAACCATCTGGATCACAGAGGTGAAGAGGTTGAAACTTGGCAAGATGATCACTCCCTAATCCTAGTCAATAATGCCACAGATACTCCTACCTTCTACTCCAGAGGATGGCACACAACTTCAACACCAGATCTTGCCTTCTCCACACCAGATATAGCTGGATCTATTAGTAGAGAAGTAGGAGACCAACTAGGGGGAAGCGACCATCGCCCAATCTTTCTTACTGTCCAGAGTGCAACTCTCAGTACAGGCCCAGCCATTACAAGATGGAACTACAAAAAAGCCAACTGGGGTTTATTCAGGCATCAGGTGAACACGCTGCTGTCTACCCTCAAGGTACAGAACAGAGACATTAATGAAGTGGTAAAAGACTTCAACAGATGCATACTACAAGCTGCAAAAGAAACCATTCCCAAAGGATGCCGGCGTAACTACATACCATACTGGTCCAGCACACTCCAAGAACGTCAGGAAGCCATGGACAGGGCTAGAAAGGACGCAGAGTCTCAGCCTTCACTTGAAACTCACAACAAATGGAAAAAGGCTGTAGCAGAGTTTCAGAGAACAAAGCTAGAAGAAAAGCGGAAAAGCTGGAGAACTAAAACGGCATCGCTGAACCTTGAGAAAGACGGCAGGAAACTTTGGAGATTAGTCAAGTCTCTAAATGAAGAGTGTTCCTCACCTAGGCAGACTATCACATTGGATGAAGGTGGCAAACTTTTCAGAGGAAAACAAGCTGCAGACTTGTTTGCTAGAAGATACAGTTCAGAAAGCAACTTACCCATTAACATAGATCATCAGAGAGAGATAAGAAAAGAAATACTGGCAACCGTGGGACAGACAGATACTCCTGCCCCAATGAGGGAACCCATCACACTAGGAGAACTACAGAAGGCTATTTCCAAGCTTAAGTTTCAAAAGTCACCCGGCCCAGACAAAATCAGCAACGAAATGCTAGTAAATCTGAGCTCAGCAGCAAAGACAAAACTGCTTGAGATATTCAACCACAGCTGGTTGAAAGGAACGGTACCCCAAGTATGGAGAGAAGCCATCACAATACCCATACTAAAGAAAGGGAAATGTAAGACCGAGGCTGCAAGTTACCGGCCAATCAGTCTCACAAGCTGTGTTGGGAAGACTATGGAGCGAATAGTCAACCACAGATTGAAATGGTATTTAGAGTCTGAGCAGATCCTGGTGCCGGAACAAGCTGGATTTAGAGAATGCTACAGTATAGAAGACCAAGTTACTTACTTGTCTCAAGCAATAGAAGATGCCTTCCAGGAGAAGAAAAAGGTCCTAACGATCTGGGTCGACTTCAAGCAGGCCTTTGACAAGGTGTGGAAAGATGGCCTCATTGCAAAAACTTAGGAGAAGTGGAATCCAAGGCAACATGATGAAATGGATCCAGTCATACTTGCATAACAGGAGAACTAGAGTCACTCTTGACGGTCTGCAGAGCAGAAAAGTGTTGCTCCATCAGGGGGTACCTCAAGGAGGAGTAATTTCCCCAACACTCTTCCTTGTTTACATCAATGACCTGGTGAAAGATCTCCCTGCAGGAGTTAAAGCTGCCTTATATGCAGATGACCTAGTACTCTGGTGCGCTGATGAAAATGTCACCACAGCAAATTATAGAATGCAGCGGGCAGCAGACATGCTAGTGTCATGGGCAGAGAAATGGCTTATCACAATAAACACAGACAAAACCTCCACAACACTGTTCTCCCTCGCCCCCAAGGACAAATCAGCTAACATACACCTAGGGACAACCGTGATCAAGGAAGAAAGCTACCCCACCTATCTTGGGGTGACATTTGACCAAAGGCTTACATGGAATAAGCATATTGAAAACGCAGAAGGAAAGGCCCGAAGACGACTAGGCATACTCAGAAAATTAGCAGGTACCAACTGGGGAGCAAATGAACGAAATCTAAAGAAGATTTATAATGGAGTAATAAGACCACACTTAGAGTTTAGCTCAGCAGCATGGTCATCAGCTGCTAACTCACATCTGCAGTCTTTGGACAAGGTGCAAAATCAAGCTCTCAGGCTCATTACAGGAGCCATGAAAACTACACCAATAACAGAGATGCAGAAGGTTGCTGGATTACAGACATTGTCCCATAGAAGAGACACAAAAACCATGATCCAGATGGAAAAGTACAACAGTATGCCAATGCACCCAATGAAGGCAAGACTAGATGATCTGGCATTGGGACGTCTAAAGCGTAGCAGCTTTGTGCATCGGGGGAAAAGACTTATAAGACAGCATCAAGAAGACCTATCCATGAAGACAACACCATTGAAGCCCACCCTATACCCTGTACCATGGGAGCAGGCCAGCAGTGCCCTCCAAATTAATACATCAGTCAGTGGTCTCACAAGTGGATGTGAGTATAATGATCTGCAAAAACGAACTGCTACATTGAGTATGATCCAAGAAAGCTATCCCGATCAATCATGGATACATGCCTATACAGATGGATCAGCAACTAATGCTGTTAGGAATGGAGGTGCCGGTATCTTTATCTCATATCCTGACAACCACTATGAGACTAGGCACATTCCCACTGGTAAATTCTGTTCCAACTATACAGCTGAGGTTCAAGCTCTAGAGCAAGCTGCAAATATGATTTATAACACCAACTCCGACTCCCACCAGGTAGTCATCCTCACATATGCACTGTCTGTCCTGCAAGCTCTCAAGGGTGGTAAACTCCCGCATCTGAGAAATGAACTAAACAAGGTAGCTGCCAAAAAGAGAACCATACTTCCGTGCGTACCATCTCATTGTGGTGTACCCGGAAATGAAAAGGCAGATAAACTTGCAAAAAAGGGAGGAGAATGTGAACAAGAAGATAATGAAGTCACATACTTTGAGAAAAAGAGAGCTATCCAGACTATCAGAAGAGAACAGAACCAACCCAAAGACGACTATCACACTCTCGACCGGCAGGGACAGATAACTATTTTTCGACTCAGGACAGGGCATAACAAACTGAATAAACACATGCACAAGCTACGATTGTCTGCTTCACCACTGTGCACATGTGGATTAAACGAACAAACTGCTGAACATGTTCTACAGGACTGTCCTCTGTATGACCAGTTAAGAAAGATATACTGGCCGAATGACTCAACACTAAACTCAAAGCTATATGGAGTTAAAGAGGAACTTCAAACAACAGTCGAATTCATCATGAGAACTCGTCTGACGGTGTAATCATCAAAGATGCGATCACAAGAAGAAGAAGAATTCCAATTTGCGAGTGCTGTAGTGAAACGATACACTAGATATGCCTATATTTGAAATCTCTCTCCTATACGGTTTTAAAGAAGAAAAAAAACTAAAAACGAATACCGTAAGTAAACACAAATAAAGAGAGAATCTGCACTGAACTCGACCCTCACACCTTTTTTTCATATTAGGATGGAATTCAATGATGCTTGTACTTCACCCAGTAAAATAACTAACGGTCCCCTATGTAAAATAAAAATATCTACAGATTCCTAACCAGTTTTAAAATGCGCTTATTGGTTGCAAAAGCCTAAGTATCACAAAATTAAAAACATCAACGAAGTAAAATCTTACAGCTCCAGCTTTGGCCTCTACAACTTCTGTGCCGGCATTCTGAATCCTCACTGTCAATTTCACTCTTTCCTCCTGGAATTAAACAGAACAATCATACAGTAAATTTGAAGTGTGAATGTATCACGGTAATGAGTGAATAGCTAGGTACTTTTTTTTTGGGGGGGGGGGGGGGGGAGAAGAGGAGAGAACAGTTATAAAATAAGGGGAAAGGTGCAATGGCACAATATAAACTAAGATGACAGCATCATTGATGGATTTGTATATTAATTAATCCTAGAACGTCAATAGGTTCAGGCCAAGCTCTCTTAATCTGTGATATCCATGTCAAGTGCTCTCTATATCTTCTTTTATCATTTTTAGGTGTGTTTCAAATTTTCTCCAGGTGTTATGGGCCTCCCTCTATGTCTTTTACATTGGTGTTTCCAAAAGAAGGACTGCCTTGTAATGCACTTAGCTGGTTTCCTCAATGTGTGTCCTATCAAACACCAGCATGTCTTCCCTCATATCTTGTTCCACTTATACATTTCTAGTTCTTTCCATCAGTACCACACAAGTGATCTTGACCTACCAGTCTTGACCTACTTTTGTTCTGCACAAACCCCCACATTTGAAAGTCTGTAATCTCCTGAGTATCATTTTAACTGTTAAGTTTCAGAGTCATACAACTGGACAGACTCACAATGTGTTGGGCTCGATTTTCTTTGACTTCCATTTGCAATAAAAGCTCTCTGGCCTTCCACATTCTTGTTGTGAATTCATCTCTTTTCCTCAATACTGCTGTCAAGAAATTTACACAGGTCTCATGAATTGGGTACCACAGCAACTCTGGGAAGGTTAAGGCGGCCGGCGTGATGCTGACTATATAACCCCTAGTGTGCCGATGGTCAAGAAAATATGGGCCTAACACCATATTCTCAATATACCTCAAAGGGTGTGTAACGGGATCCTTTACCTTTTTTTTTTACATGTTGTAGGGTTTCTGTAAATGCCATCTGGATATCACTTTTTTAAAATAATCTTTATCTCTTCTCTAAGGATTTAACCCAAATGTTGTGAGGTCTCATCCAGGTTTCTCATTCTGTCTTGCTTCTGGTTTTAGTTAATAAAGAGCAATGCTGTCAGCAAAATCTCAGCATTAAATGTCTTATTTTTTCCTCATTAAGTTAATGAACTTATGGGAGATATATGACTCCTTAGTGCCACATCAGTTTTCAAATTAGCCCTCTGCCTAAACTGTTGAATGCCTTTGCACTGCCCACAAATCCAGCACAAGAGTGGCGAGTTCAATTCCAAGCTCTGTTCAATGATCATGCGCAGTGTGGCAGGCTCTATCTGGTCTGCAAGGATTTTTTTTCAAAAACCTTCAGTTCTCTCAATGGTCTATGACCTCTTTAAATCACCCAAGGGCGAACCCGTTTAATATTTGTCCTGGCACTCATAATATACTACTCTTTTTTTTTTCCATCTACTCATAAAATACCACAGTGGCATTTTCATTAATAACTACTACTTTCATACCAAAACCAATCACAGTTTAAACACTTCAGCTCTTTATACAGTCCACAAATATTAAACACCAAAGAAATCGAGTAATGAAATATTTGCATATGCAAAAGCCTACCTGGGGGAATGAAACAGCAGGTGTGCACTGAGAAATGACTGGTACAATGGTGATACCGCTGTGACCTCCAATAACTGGGCACTTCACCTTGGTCACATCAAGGCCCTGGTAACAAGCAAGTGAAAGCAATTGCCAGTCTAATACTGTATTTTACAAATCAAATCTGTAATTACTCCATTTATATCTAGTCATTTATTGTTTAAAAACAATGTTTAGGTCATAATGGTTTCACATTTTCTGTGAAAGTTCATTATAAAAATTATCTGTTAACTCATTCTGCCCAAACGGGCGTATGGCGCGCCAGATAGGCCTTTTGTTATACCCAGTGCGTATGGCGTCACGGTAATATATGCCGCATTTGAGCGGAAAATTATAGAATATCTGGCGATAAGCCAGTTTAAAATTATTTCATTACATCGGCACGTTTGTGAGCGAAAAAAAATTTTTATGAAGTTACAATTGTGTGCTTTATATCTGTTGCTAGAGTTGCTTTGGACCTAGCCGCAGGCCGCGTGGTACGCCTGCTTTATAAGATTCCGAAATTGAACAAAAAAAAATAGAAAATAAGTGGCCATAGAGTGTTTATTTCATGTAAACACTTCCTGTGGACATCGTATTTTGAACTGGTAGCGAAATAATTATATTGGTGCTTAGTTTTTGCATACTTATATCAATTAATGACGACATAGGGTTATTTGTTTACATGTAGTGTAGTCACATACATATCACTCAAACTATTAACTAATCAACCGCAGTATATAATTTTGAAATGAATTTTATCGATATCGGTAGCGATAATAGCCTATTTTCGATTCCGATAAGGACGTTGAACAAACGTGATATTTTAAAGTAATAAATTAATTAAATTGCTTGGTACAGGAATGTGTAAGTGAGATTCCAGTTCAGCAATATGTGATTTCACAAAAAGTTGTATAAATTACAATTTTCATTTGTTTTTTTTATCAAACTTCTTGAAGTAGTTGTCAGCTGGATATGTGTTTCAATTCTTGGTGTTTTACTACCAAGGGATTAAGTACAGCTGAAATATTTACGTGTTTGTGCATAATTTTAATTCATTTTTTATTGTTTCTACACTTCACAACATATAACAATCATAACATCACATAAGAACTCAACAGTATTTCACAACTTTCTGCAGCCAATTTCCTAAAGTTTCATGCATAATACATGATAGGAAACTCTTTACAGAGCGATACAACAGGAAGCAATCTGATCATCAAAAGAGGTCCCCCCCGTCCGACAAGTGTTTCGGCCCTACATGTATACTGAAGCACATTAAAAACGCACCACCTGTATAATCCAAGAACAGAGTGTGAAATGTAAATATAAGTGTGTGGCCCTACATGTATACTGAAGCACATTAAAAACGCACCACCTGTATAATCCAAGAACAGAGTGTGAAATGTAAATATAAGTGTGTACAAGTTTACATATTTGGAATCTTTATTCATTTTCCTATGAATCCATGCTGGTCATTAATTTGTACATTTGATTGTTATGAAATTCATTGCATTCTGTGCAGGCAAGGGAGAAAACCAAAAATACAAAAAAATGCACGTGCGTTATCCTGCTGGAGAAGCTGCAAGTCTGGATAAATTGTGAACGCAGGAGCAACCAGTGCTTCCAGAACCTCATCTCGATATGTCACAGCATTAACATTTCCACGGAAGACGTGAAGAGGCAAGCGATGGTGAAAACTGAATCCTCCCCAAATGTGAATACTGCCACCTCGAAATCGGTTGACACAGCAATCTGCAAAGCGCTCTTCACACCGTCGCTAAATCCGCATATGTCCATCTGCAAAGGATATGTTCAATCTGTTCTCTTCTGTGAATAGGACAGCATTCCACTGCAGTCTAGTCCATCTGATATGTTGCTCTGCCCATTGCAGGCGCTGCTGACGATGTCTGTGAGTCAAGTTTGGCCCAACATAAGGTCGTCTTGCAGTAAGGCCTGTATCTCTGAGTCGTCGTATGACTGTCATTCGGGAGACTTGCCCATGTCTACCCACTATTGCTCTTGCTGTTTGACTTGCCGGGAGAGTCAATTCCTTAGGTGACTCAGCACAATATGACGATCTTGCGCAGGGGTAGTAACTCGTGGTTGGCCACTCCGAAGTCTATCCCGGGCACTGCCAGTGGTTCCGTAACGTTCATTGAGACGTACAATAGTGCTGTGGTGGCAATTCATCCTTCTGGCAATGGCCCGCGAGCTCATTCCGGTCTCCAACATACCAATGGCTCGTTGGCGGTCGTTTTCAGATAGTCGTGGCATTTCAAGCACATGTACTGGGTGTTTTGTCTCAACGGCCTTTTTATACCGAGTATACTGCCACAACGCGTACACATTTTCAGGGTCATAGCTGTTGAGAATCGTGTTGCACGTGTAACTTTCATCGTTTTCATGTAGTCTGTACACACACCCATGGGTTGAATCTTGCACTTTCCATTCCAGCAGCCATTCGCTCTCTACTGCATGGCAAACACGGGGAAAATCCATTCCCACACTTTTTTTTTCCAACTTCTCGGCATCGGTATATATAATAGTGGTGCGTTTTTAATGTGCTTCAGTATATATATCTACTAAATTAAAATATGTGTCTACTGCCTGTTTTTAAAACATCACTTGTAGAAAAAAAATGTCTGCATATTGGGTCCTGGGTAAAACTGAAAAAATGTCTGGGTTAGAATGAGTTAACAGGGTTTTAACATATTTAAAACAGCTAATAGTCCTTTTTAGTCATTTGAGAAGACAAAGAATAGTGTCACATAATTTTTGGGTGAATCTCTTGTCCTCTCCGGCTGTATTCAGTTACATTTGTTGTGAGTACTGATTACGTGAACTTTCCGTGGTCAGCACATTTTTTTTCTCTGCTATCATGCAGATTTTAGCTATTTTCTAATCACCTTACACTCCTTTCAGTAATAATTCATCTTGTCTGTTTACCTGACCATCCCTGCCAAGAGAGTAGACAGGTGATGCAATATTGACCGACAGTCATGTTGATAAAATTCTCGTGTACCAAACCTTGGCCACGCCGGATTGGCACGGCGTACGCCAAGCCAGTTTACTTAGCGCTGATATGGCGATTGGAATTCCCTAATTACTGTCGTGAAGAGTCACAGCCCAGATGGCTACACGAGGGTCGGTGTTTGCACAAGGACGGGAAGATAAATTACCCGTCTGCGGACATATTACAGATATGTACCTGAAAGACGGAATGTAGTAATAAGCTTCCGGCAGAATTATTACAAAGATATTACTTGAGATAAAAGTAAGAAGTTATTTGTTATCACTGACGAGAATAGTACAGAAATCTCACTTCCATATGTGGAAGACATGACCTTTGCATTAACGCACAGAAATTTCCTAGTGGAAATATTTTGAATTACCCCACCAAAACACACAGGTTTTGAAAAGATTGGGGACCCAAAGATGCAGCAATAGAGAATGCAGTCAGTGACCCATAGCTTGACTGCTCGCGTCAGGGTCAGCGAACCAGAACTGACCAAGACCCTACTCCACCTCCAAGTTGTGGTCCTGGAAACAGGCTGCATCACTGCAGTCTGGCTGAGAGAGTAGGGATCGAAGTGGGAAGGCAAACCTGGTCCCAAAAAATGCTGTGCTGAAGTCGGATGTGTCTGCCGAAAGGTGCAGATATCGCAGCTTTGCTGTAAAATTGACACAACGCAACCAATGTCCTTTTCAGGATGAACAAGGAAGAAGAAATGATTGGAGGGCATTTGAAACATAGGAAGAAAAAAATTCCTGATCGGACCCTACCTAAATCGTAACAAAGTACTGCGGGGGGAGCGAAGTGCAATATAACCTGACACTTTAGTCAGACTGAAAATTCACCTCGCGCCAAGAAGACAACCAGACCTTGCCACAGTTAAGAATAGCAACAGATTTCATTTACTAGACCAGACCTTGTTTGAGCATCTTGAGGACTTATAGCCCAGGAAAGCTATACCATTTTAACACGGAAACCGGAATCTGAGGAAACTAACACAAAGTCAAAGTGGGAACTTATTTTTAAAATAACAACACCCCATACCACGTGTAAGAGGCATCATCTTCTACCAACAACTCTTGAATTTTGACCACTGTTGGACAACTACTGCAGAGCTATGGGGAGGCAACCCGTGACAAATAGAATTACTGCTCCCTCAGGTGTCATATAAAGCAACTAATATGAGGTTGTGTCGAGGGCTGGCAATCCCGTGTAGTTCCCTGACTGCACAATCAGGCATGTCGCACAAAGCAACTAATACGAGGTTGTGTCAAGGGCTGGCAATCCCGTGTAGTTCCCTGACTGCACCATCAGGCATGTCGCACAAAGCAACTAATGAGGTTGTGCATGGGGTTCATAACCTCATTGTGTAAAACACTGCCACAGAAACCACAAGTGCAACAGCATGTAACTGGTGCAGGCTTCCTACAGGAGGACCAGCTGCAATTGTGGCTCCATGCTTCGTAAGGAGAGCAAAGGAAAATTATGATGACAATCTCATCATAAGAAACAAATTACTACAGAAACTACCACTGTAAGAGTTTGTGCTTTGTTGTAGGCTACCTCAAAGGACCATCTACAGTGGTGGCTCCATAAGGAGCTACAAAGAGGACAATGATGAAAAGGTAACAGAAAATTGTTCTTTGCTTTAGGCACAATGCCTTTGTTGATTTTGAAATTTTTTTTTTTTTTTTTACAAATGTGAAAAAAGGTACAAAGCTGATCTAAGGGCAACTCTAAAAAAATTAGTATTACGTGCAATGGTAATTTTGCTTCATGGTTGTGGAAAAACAATGATTCGAAGTAGCTGTCAAAGGACAATTTTTGTGGCTACTTGCTAACATCACTGCTACGTTTTATTCATATTTACAGGCATACATACACTTTACCATTCAGACAAGGAATAGCATCAGGAGCGGAGATCAACATGCACAATCAATCAGCATACCTTGTGAATCGGCTGTTAACAACTGAGATTAAACTGAAAATAATATAGGTGCATTACAACTTTACTCCCCACTTAAGAATTAACTCTTTACCTTGGCTTCAGCGATGAAAGTGTTTGACCTCACTACATCAAGAGTAGTCACACCAAATACACGCCTTTCATCATAAACACCACGCCTTTTCAACACCTCAGAAGCAATGGGCACTGTGGAATTTACCTAAAAAGATGGTTTCTGAATATAAGAATCAACCAGCACAAATACTGAATTTATGTACCAAATAAAACATGCTGAAAAAATGCTTGTATAACAGAGGAAAACACTTCTAGAAGGTACGGTCCCAAAAAAAAAAAAGTAACCAAATATACCGCTCTATAAAAACAGTGGTGATTTACTCAAGTTAACTAATGTACATTTCCTCTTATTTTAGTTAGCTACAGCTAAAAAGAAAAGATAAACAAATTAATTCTCATAATCCATCCTCTGCATTTAACCTCAACCTCCTCCAATCACACAATATTTCTTACATGACTGAACTGAACTGCATGAACTTTAACTACTTTTTTGGGACAGAAATACTGAATTAAACTAAACATTTTAATTTTGTAATGCAATTATGCAACACACAGCACTAACACACGAAAAACAATATGAAGGTAAAACCCAGGTAAAAAATTATGCAATGAAGACAGAAACCAAAGGTCATGTTACCTGCATCATTACGACCTATTTAAAAAAACTTTTGAGAAGAACAATTCAACAGAAAAGAAAATACTCAAAATGATGTGACTGATGAGCTTCTTGGACAGAAAAAAGAAAGACACTCATTCAACCGGCCAATGCAAAAGGATTATGAGAAAATCAATATAAAGAACTGTTCAAATAATTATGCAAGCACCTGAAACAATCAACCATGGTAAGAAAGCTGAAAATCACTGGCTGCATATTACATCTTCACTTTAGCACAGAATTTGGAACCAGGAAAACAGAAGAAATTTGAAAACAGAAGAACCATGCCTGAAGATTGTTCAAAAAGCAATGGACACAACAAAGGATGGATTTTGACTAATGTGGGAGCACTCAAAAACCCAACATATTGTGCCTGGTATAACCAAACTGCTACTCAGAAAAAGAAAAAAAACATGGAAGGCTGGAAAAAGATGCTTCAGTGAACCAATCAGTTTGCTAAAGAACAGTTTCAATAACCATCTAAAGAACTGTTTCAATAACCACCTCCACGAGTAACACTTAACACTGGAAAAGAAAAATTGGAAACATCTCTATGGAGAGTTTCTTTGGACAATCACAAAGATGGAACTTCTTAACTGGACAGGCCTTATATAACCTATGCAAATCAGCTCCAGTCCTAATGGTATCCTGCACACTGTATACAAGAGATGTCTGAATGTGCTCACACTGCCCCACCTATATCTGCAAAATGCACGAGAAACATAAGCAAAGAATGGAAAAAGGCAAATGGAGTTAACATCCCAAAAGAACAGAATCTTAAAGACCTAAATCAATTCAGGCCAATTTCATTAGTCTGTGTGGAAAAAAAAGTATTTTTCTCGTTGAAATCAGTGGGAAGTACTATTTCACAGATCCTATTCATGATGGACATGTACTAAATGAGCTAGCTGCTATAATAGACTTGTCATGGTTGAAGGAAAACAGCAAACCAGCATACTTCCTGAGAGCAGGACAGTACATCCCAAACCAACAAACAGCTTTTCAATAGGAAGATGACACTTGGGAGTCATGAGACAACAATATTAAGGAGGTAAAAGGGCAGAAACACTTGCCTGACAAGGGCGTTGGGGAGAACTTTCTGATGACCATATGCCCTCCTGTTACAATGCTCTATAAAAGTTTTTATCATTGGAAATACGTTCAAAGAATATGATAACACCGACATTGAAACAGAATCAACTACAGTGAGGGACAGAAAATAAAGCATCATTAGAAATGTTAAATAGCAGAAATTCAGGCTTTTCAACAAGAGGTCAACTGAAAGAAAAGCAGAAGATAGTAAACTTGAAAACAAAATCATGAAATAACACTTTGATGCTGACCACAGCAATACACCTAATAGGAACAACAACTGCTGTTGCACCAACACCTGAATGCTTCCATCAACATTTATTCAGAGGTTCATGGTTTTGACTGCAGTCTTTTTACAGACACCAAAAAGAAAAATCCACAAAGTCATAAATGTTCAAAATGTGTGTACCTTATACAGTTATACTTACAGGATTAGTGATAATTGCAATTATGGCCTTGGGACTGTGCTGGGCACAGGCATCTATCAAGTTAGCCACAATGCTAGCATTAGTGTTGAACAGGTCATCTCTGGTCATACCTGGTTGAGAAATATGTTTTAAAATGATTAAACCTCATCATAATTATAAAAGCCAGCTTACAAAAACATTTCCAGACTTCAAAAAATTAAATTACTTCTTTCACATCAAAAAATATCTGGACACAATGTGCATGTTTTTTCCTATCTATAAACGCTCTTCTAATTTCATTTTTGGGTCACTACCCACACAAAAATGCCACTTTCAATAGTATATAACTACTTACATTTTAAAAGCTTTCACAACTGTTTAAACAAAATTAATTATTAAAAAACTCGTCTACAAAATCTTTATTTATGCTAAATTATTACCTTAAAAAAAAATAATGATGTCCTACAATCTGATTTTTATTTAGTCATAAATTTTAAAGTTTTTTTTTGTGCTTTTTTTTTTGCAGCAACAGTAAATCTTTGTCACATAAATATACCTGGCTTCCTTGGTACTCCAGCTGGTATCAGCACCAAATTGGCATCTCTCACACAATCTCCAAGTTGTTCAGCTCCTAGATGACCTGTTACCTTTGCTCTAGTATCTATGTGGCTGACATCTGCAGCAACACCAGGAGTGTGTGCTATATCATAAAGTGCTAAATGTGTAACCAGTGGTGACTGCTTGAGGAGGAGGGAAAGAGGCTGACCAATTCCACCAGCTGCACCCAACAATGCAACTTTTGAATCATTCTGTTTGAAAAAAAAAAATGTGGCTGAACTCTCAAACTTTATATCTAATTCTGCAAAGGAAACCAGAACTGAACACGAAGGCTACCACACTAAATTAGCATTATCAGTCATGATCAAATATAATATTAAGAATTATCACAAGGATGAGGAGTAACATGAAACCAGATAATGATGATGAAAATACAAGCCTGCTGAAGGTTGAGGTCACAAACATTGCCATATATTACAAATATTAACAAAGGTGAACTAGAAGCAAAAACAATATCTACACTTGTGCTTTACAGACTTCGTTATTGCATTTTATCTGACGAGGTGATGGTCAACAGTTTCATATTGGTAAGTACATAGCTGTCACTCTGGAGAATGTTGTTTGACTCTTCAGTAATTGTTGAGTGGTACATATGTTCGCAGCTGAAAAGTGCTGCTCCTATCCCTCCTTGTAAGATGGTGGATATTGTCATTAAAATCAGGACAGGACACTACCTCTTTTAATACCCAGCCCTTAACTTTAGGTAAATGCTATTTCCTGAAACCACATTCTCCATCAAGAATTACTAAACATGTGAGTCACACATTATATGCAAATTCTGCAGCAAAAGTGTCACTGGTGAACGATTTCATGACCAATTTTGCCACCATCTTCGTGAAAAGTCACAGATGGCCCCTACTTTAATAGCCTGGGCCACCAGGGTGCCCTCAACATTCAGGTCACTGTGATCAGATTATATTCGCTGGATGACAAAGGTCAGTCTGACCTTGAAAACAGCTCAATTTTCCTCACAGGATGTCTTAAGCCTCATGGATTAAACACCAAACACTCCTTTGTCTGTGTGCACATAAAACTCCAATTTATTTATATTTTCTCACATATTTAAATACTCCCACTTCGATTAATTACACATATCCTCCTGTTCATAATATATCTGTTCTACTTTAAAGTTAACTTGCAATTTCTATTGTTTTTTTTTTGTTTTCCACTGCCCGCCTCTTTTCTTGCCAGCTTGGCCTTTTTTAATATTCTGGTAGTTTTCCATCATGTGCCCCTAGGTATTTCTCAGATTTAACCAAATTATTTCAATTTATGGCTCTACCATCTTCAAAAATTGTTTATGTATTTAGATTAGTTTTCACTTTTTAGGTTTGATTGAAGAACAGAGGGACATATGTCTGATTTAGCCCAAATGTTAATCGGTCAAGCAGCCATTCAGTTGCCCACGTTGATATGGCCTTTAATAAGAATTCAGAGATGCAGTAATAAGGGAATCCTAACCATGACCCTAATGATGTGAGCGACTTAACTGCATGCCAACAGACATTTTGGCAAAACCAGATCATTCCACTAATCATTTCAACCCACTTTTCCAATTTCTTGCTCATTTGTCCTTGATGAAGACCTTGTGGTAGTAGCATAAACCATTTCTGTGTCTGCTTTTAGTTAAACGTACATCACCTATGTTCGCTCAATCCCTCAAATTAAAAAGTTACAAAAATTAACCTTTAGAGTGGATATGATAAACACGCCTGAATCTGTCATAAGCAAATATCACGGATCTCCCATATGACTTATTACTCATGGATATTTTTTTAAAGCTTTAAAACAAATTAAAGAAAATCTGAGGAAGTCAAACTTGTGCCCTTGTTCTAAAATAGCTCAATAGGCCTAAACGCTTGGTAGTCACAACACTGAGAAAGGGTTGAAATGAACAACGGGACATGTGTTCACTAAAGGTTTAAAGAATTCACAGATGCATTAATAAGAGGTAAGGGATCCTTAACATAATCGTAATCTAACCCTAACGACATGATTTATCTGGGTGGCATCGAAGATAACGTTCCCCCCGTTCTTCAAACGTGAGGATTAAAAGTCAGTATTCACAGACAGCCATGATTAGTGGCAGTAATAAGGGGGTAAGGGATCCTAATCAATACCCTTTTGCTCCCAAGGAGCATAGGTCTTCAACAAACACATGCCAAATCTTCCTGTCCTGTGCCATCCGCTCAAGTTCTTTCCATGTTTTCCTCATCATTTTCATCTGTTTCAAGTTCTCCTCTCCATGTGTTTTTTGGTCTACCTCTGCCTCTCTTTCCATGTGGATTCCAGAACAAGGACTGCATTGTAATGCTATCAACAGGTTTCCTCAATGTGTGTCCTATCCATCGCCGTCTTCTTCTCAACTCTTGTTCCACTGGCACATGCCTGGTTCTTGTCATCAATTCCACATTTGTGATCATACCATTTCAAGGGATCCTAAACCTAACCCTTAAGACATGGGCGACTTATCCAGATGGCATCGAAGAACACGTCCCATTCAGCTTCAACCATGAGAAGGATTGACAGTCTGCATTCACAGACCGCCGTGACCAGTGTTATTTCCATGACAGAAAACATCTAAGTGATAAAAGCATTAAACTGTCCACTGAGGTTCAATAATATATATAAGCCTATATATGGTAATTTCCTATTATTCGTACCTTTTTGCTCCGCAGTGAATATGTGTTGTTAAGTGTTCTTTCATAGCAGTTAGGGTTAGGATTAGGGTTAAGGTTAGTGTTAACCCTAATCCTCCCCATCAAGGCCAGCTCCTTGACGTGGAGATGGGGCTCAGGTACAGCCATCAGCGGCCGAAAAACCAAGACTGGCCAGGCCCTCCTACACTCGAGCAAGACCACAGTCTGCCCTAGCAAGTCAAGGTGCTGAAGACGGAGGCAACCAGCCAAGGGGCGCACCACAGCAATCAGGATGCCACGCACACACGCAATGGAAATATGTCTATATCTACAAAACGTTATGGCACCCGCCCTGTGACAGACACCCAGGCAGACGCAGTGCCGGGCCCTCTGCCTCAAAAGGGCCCAACCCCTACTACTGGGGATCCTTCTCAATTGCCCCGTGGAGCCAGGAGGCATGAGAATAGAGCTACTGGCCAAGCAAAGCAAAGACCACTTAAAATAATGCACTGGAATGCTGAAGGCGTCAACAGTAAAAAAAGATGGCTACAGCAAAAAACTAGAGCTCGAAAATATCTTGAATGAAGAGCAAGTAAATGTATGCTGCTTGCAAGAAACCCACCTCAACAAAGACATAGCCTTCAAAATCAGAGGCTACCAGTGCTACCGATCCGACCGAATAGACAGGCGAAAGGGTGAAATAATGACACTCGTGAGGAATAACATCAGTGCATGTCAGCTTGAAACATATATGGAGGGGGCAGAATACCAGATGCTTCATCTCAGGACAGAAAGTACAGAATTCCACCTGCTAGACTACTACTGTCCGAGTGACTGCCCACTGGCACTAGACACAATCCCAGCAAAAGAAAGACTGATTGTGTGCGGAGACTTCAACAGCCACTCACAGAGCTGGGGCTATGATCACATGGACAGGAGAGGTGATGAGCTTGAAAACTGGCAGGATGACAATGGGCTTATCCTGATTTACCAGCCAATCGACCCACCAACCTTCTACTCAAGATTATGGCACACCACCTCTACACCAGACCTGGCATTCCACTCACCAGGCCTGGAGTGGAACACCACACGTGTTGTAGGGAAACAGCTTGGAGGCAGCGACCACAGGCCAATCTTCCTAATTGTGGAAAATGAACTTGTCAAGGAGAGCAGCACTCTTTCTAGGTGGAACTACAAGAAGGCAGACTGGACAATGTACCAGCATCGTACCAGTATACTGGCTAGAGATCTGTCTGTAGACAAAGACATCAATAAGTTAGTTGATGATTCAGCAGATGCATATTACAGGCTGCTCGTGAAACAATACCTAGAGGGGCTCATAAGCACTACAAACCATATTGGAATAGTGAACTAGAGCAACTGCACAACGACGTGGAAACATCTCGAAAGCAGGCAGAGACCAGTCCATGCCAAGAACACCACAATAACTACCAGCAAGCTAAGGCCAAATTCCAAAGGGCCAAGTTGCAGGCCAGGCGGAGAAGCTGGAAGGAGAAAACAGAATCCTTGAACTTCGAAAGAGATACAAGGAAACTGTGGAAGCTGGTAAAACAACTTAATGATGAGGGTACAGGGAGAAACTCAAAGATTGCACTGTACAAAGATGGAAACATCCTCATGGGAAAACAGGCAGCTGATCACTTTGCAGACTCCTTTGCTAAAGACAACAACATCGAAGTAAGCCCAGAGAAGCAACATGAGACTCGTGAGAAACAACAATTCGCAGGACGAGATGGAACCATACCTGAAGTTATGGAGGCACCAATCACAATCAGAGAACTGGAGCTTACAATATTCAAATTGAAAATGAGAAAGTCGCCAGGAGTTGATGGAGTGTCCAATGAAATGATTAAGAACTTGGGAACCGCAGCAAAAACAAAGCTGCTGCAGATCTTCAATATCTGTTGGAACTCAGGCAGAGTTCCACAGACCTGGAGGGAAGCAATCATGATACCACTCCTAAAACCAGGAAAAGACAGTTCTACTGCCTCCAGCTACAGACCAATCAGCCTTACAAGCTGTCTCTGCAAAACTATGAAACATATCATCAACCTCAGGCTACAGTGGTACCTTGAAAGTGAAAACCTTCTTGTACCACAGCAGGCGGGCTTTAGGCAGTGTTACTCTACCGAAGATCAGGCAACTTACCTTTCCCAAGAGATTGAGGATGTGTTCCAAGATAAGAAACTGGTACTAGCAGCATGGATAGATCTAAGGAAAGTATTTGACAAGGTTTGGAAAGAAGGCTTCTGAAGAAACTGTAGAGTGAATGGTAGCATGTACAAATGGGTGAAAGCATACTTGCATAACAGAAGAGCCTGAGTACAACTAGATGGCCTGAAGAGTAAGAAAATTCTACTGCATCATGGTGTCCTTCAGAGAGGGGTTCTGTCCCCCACACTTTTCCTAGTCTACATCAATGACCTGGTTGCTGAACTACCACATGGAATGAAAGTGGCAATGTACGCTTATGACCTGGTAATATGGTGCACAGATGAGCATGCAACAGTGGCCACCAAACTGCTACAAAGAGATATAGATGCCTTAACCTCGTGGGCAAATAGATGGTGTGTCAGCATCAACACAGACAAGTGCAGCACTATGCTCTTCACCCTCTCTCCCAAACAAAAAGCTGGTGTCATCAAGATAAATGAAGAGCTCCTGAGAGAAGATAAACAACCCACCTATCTCGGAGTTACATTCGATGATAGACTGACATGGAAGCAGCATATCAACAAGGCAGCAACAAAGGCCAGGAGGAAGTTAGCCATCCTGAGAAAACTAAGTGGAACCACATGGGGAGCCAGCGGGGAAAATACTTAGTAAAGTTTACCAGCATGGCATACGACCACACCTAGAATATGGGTCAGCTGCGTGGTGTCCAGCATCAAACACATTACAAGAGCTAGATACGGTGCAAAACCAGGCGCTTAGGGTCATCACAGGGGCAATGAAATCAACGCCTATAGTGGAGATGGAGAAAATGGGGAGGATACAAGCACTGCGAGAACGCAGATACACAAAAGTGCTAACACAGGCAGAAAAGTTCCTCTGTATGCCAAGCCATCCAATGAAGGACAGATTCCAAAATCTAGCAATGGGGCGATTGAAAAGAAGCAGTTTCATCCACCCGGCCAAATGATTTTGTAGACAGCCCCCTAAAGTCTGTGCCAGAACAAACCCCTTGGAGAGAAGAGCCTGGACTACCAATACACATCCAGACAAAAGTGAAGGGAATATTCGACAGGGATGAACAGAACAGTGTGCAACGTAGGACAGTCACTCTCAGTTTCCTGGAAGACGAATACCCACAGGACCTCTGGGTCCGAGTATACACAGATGGGTCAGCACAGAATGCAGTCAAGAATGGAGGAGCAGGAGTGTACATAGAATACCCAAACAACACTAGGGATACGGTCAGAGTACCAACGGGGAAATTCTGTAACAACTATGATGCAGAAATCCAGGCAATCAAGGTGGCAACTGAGAAACTATTGAACACCAATCTCGGTCCACAGCCTGTGGTATTCCTGACAGATGCAAGATCAGCACTCCAAGCACTTCAGTCCAGAAAATTGCCAGGTATACAAGCCCTACTTTCTGAACTGTGCAACCAGTGCAGGGTCGCCATGCAATGGATACCATCTCATTGTGGAATACCAGGAAACGAGAGAGCAGACCGACTGGCTAAAGAAGGTGCTGCAGACGAGCAACCGGATGTACCAGTTCCGTACCACCAGAAGAAAAAGATGATCAAATCAATCAAAGCCATGGCCAACACCAACGCAGGATGACTACCAACCTATGAACAGATCAGAACAAATTGTCATTCTGCGCCTCAGAACAGGACACAACCGACTCCGCAGCCACATGTATACAAAATTCAAGATTGGCAATTCAGCCATGTGTACAGGCACCCCAGACTGCGGAGCACGTACTTCAAGATTGCCCTGAATATGATATAGGCCCTATTGAGGCAAACCCACTGGCCCAGAGAAACAACACTGGAAGCAAAACTATACAGACCTCTGATTGAACTACAAAAAACAGTGAAGTTTATACAAGAAACAACATTGCAGATAGGCTATAGACAATATATTTCAAGCGAACGAAAGAAGAAGAACCCTAATCCTAACCCTAACTGCTACGAAACAAGACATAGGCTATCTTCACATATTCACTGCGGAGCAAAAAGGTACGAGTAATAGGAAATTACCTATATATATATCTGCAGCACAGAAGAATATGGCATAACATGAAACTGAAAAAATGAGCTGTGCTGATGGCTGAGTGCCAGTCAGTTAATCATAGGCTTGGGTCAGCAAAAGACCTTGAAAGCTTACATAGGCTACGCCGGTCACGCGAAGCCGCATACTGTGCATTTTGGCTCATGTAATGCAAAATACTTCTACTCAATCTAATTAGCAAAATTACTTTTCCAGATGTTGAAAACTGCCTCCCTGCCACACAAACAATTTGTGCTGGTTTCGTCAACCTCGAAAACATTTTCGTCTGTGTGATACAAGACCAGACTTCCACACTCGTTTAACGAAATGTCAGGGACTTAAGAGGAAGTGCTTACAAAGGTTAGACATGCGCATTCATTCTAAAATATTATTCCGCCCATAAAAATACCTACTTTACTTTTACACCTGATAAAACATTGTAAACGACGAAGCAATCAATCAACTGTTTTTCAGACAAATGCTGTTGTGTACATTTTCCACCATAATACATTAATAATACTTCAAATTTATATAAATTACCAATGAATATTTTGAACTTTGTCTAGTTGGCGAATTTTCTTTATTTTCTAAGTTTGCAAGTTGGTCTTATCGGTGTTCAACTTTGAATTGATAAATAAATTTACGTTAGATATGTCACGAAGTAAGACATGGAAAGACCTTGAGCTGATTGGAGGACTTGGTGTCATGAAATATTCTAATCCACATATATAAATTATTAGGTAAATATGAAGCCTAACAAATAAAATTAATAAAGAAAAGAGCAATGGAAAAATAACAGTGTTGTCAAGAGTAGTGGATTACATTAAATTGTTTATCTGTCTGTTGTTGTGACTTACACTTCATCATACACATACCCTAGACACATAACGTAGCATCACACTATTCCAGAATAATTCTGACTGAGATATAGAGATATGTGGTAGCAAGTAAGGTTATCTATAATACACTACTCTTAATAGATATAGATACCTTCACAGCTGATCTCAGTCAGTACACTAAGTCCCCTATAAATATTTATAACATCCCACTTCACCACATATATTGGGGTCTCGCTCCCGGGATTTTGAATCTTTCCCTATTAAAAATATTGGGGGTAATTCACTTCAGGGAATATAAGAATTAAAAGGTATCCTTGGGTGGAATTGAATAAGGTTGAGCTCACGGTGCCTGTGTTGTCCATTAGAGATTGAATTGTTGGGTAGACATTATAAACATTTACCTGATAGACAATGGCGGACCTGGCCAAATTTCGATCTGCTGCGGTTCAGACTGCAAAAGAGTTAGGATTAGATGGGCAAGTTATGGTTGCCTATGTCACAACGGAATGTGACAAATTTATTGAACGCGAAGAAAGAAGATTAGAAAAAGAAGCCGAAAGAAGGTTAGAGGCTGAAAGGGAAATTAAGAGGTTGCAAGCTGAGGCTGAGACTAAGAGGTTGCAGATTGAGGCTGACAAAGAGGCTAAGAAATTGGAGGCAGAAAGAGAAGACAAAAGATTAGCTGCAGAAAGGGAAGAGAGGAAATTAGCTGCAGAAAGGGAAGCAGAAGAAAAAAGATTACAAAGGGAACATGAGTTACGACTAAGGGAGTTTGAGTTTCAAGGCCATGCTCCTGAAAATGGTGCCAGTCCCTTTGCCTCTGATGCTACGGTTACTCAGGGAGCCTCAACCTCAGCTATGAATTTTTCATTTAGATCATTTTGTTGAGAAAGACGATGATATTGAGAGCTACCTAAATAGGTATGAACTATTAGCTACCACGTATGGGTTAGAGAGAGAAAGGTGGAGCTTAAAGTTATCTCAGGGACTTCGTGGGGCAGCTTATGAAGTTTTTGCAAAAATGAGCAGAGGTGATCAGGAAAATTATGACATGCTAAAGCAGGCTCTTTTGTTAAGGTATGAAAAGAATGCAGAGTTTTACAGGAAAAAATTTAGGAATGCTAAACTACTGTCAGGTGAAACCTATCACCAGTTCTCTGCACGAATAGAGACATACTTGGAGAAATGGACTTCTCTGGGGAAAACCCAAGATCTTAAGGAAATGGTCCTTATAGAGCAACTAAGAGAGTCCATGGCTCCAGACCTGAGAAAGTTTTCTCATGGAACAAGGTGCAGAGAGGCTGGGTGAGTTGCTAAATGTTGCTGAAAGGTATCAAGCAGCTCAAGCAGAGGTAACAGGTAATAAAAAGAAACAGGTGGATAACTTTAGGGCACCACAGAACTTTAATAAATTTGATCCTAGGGATCAAAATAAAAGTAAGCACCAATTTGATAGGCCACGGTATGAAAATAAAAATAAATTCCCACAATTCGATGAAAGGAAATATAATGAAAGAAAATCTTTCAACCAAGGAAAAAGGTGGTGTAAGAATTGTCAGATGGACAATCATGACACTGACCGTTGCAGAAGGAAACCTGTGTATATGGCAACCCTTCAGGTCAGGTCGACCTCAAGACAGGAGGAGGATATTATGTTAGATACCACTCCAGAAGAGATGAGGAAGGCACAGGCTGGAGATAAAACACTCAAGCCTTGTTTCAGAAAATTGTCAACTTGTCATACAACTCCAGGCAAGGGAGATTTCTACATGAAAAACAAGTTGATGTATAGGAAGACTGGAGCTAGATCCAATGGTCACGGACAGCTGGTTCTTCCAAAAAGATATAGGACAGAATTAATAAGGAGCCTACATGTGAAACCAGATGGGGACCATGAGAAGATAGGTACCATCATTCAAAAGGTGGCTCACAATTATTATTGGCCCAAAGCAAGATGGGACATTGAGAATTTTGTAGAAAGGTGTAGCATAGCACATGAGGGAACACCCACAAGTGGGAACATGGATCAGGACCTGGACACGCCACGGGGCAAAATTAGGCCTGATAATAAAAAGAGATATAGATTTGATAAAGTGGACCAAATGGAATGGGAAGCCCCTTTTCACGGACAAGCTTCACTTAACTGTTTTACAATGGCCACTATGCGGAGAGTGCAAAAAGATGTCTTACCCCAGGATAAGCCGAAAATCCCTCAATCGGACTTAAACCAACTGGAGGAAGAGGATGTAGGGAGTAAATCTCTCATCAAGAATTTTAAGTGGGGAGAAAGCCCCAAAAGAATTGGTAGCGGTCGTTTTGTGAATGAAAATTCTGGGAGGAAAAATCATCACTATAAAGCTTCGAGTGGAAGAGACCATACCGGTGCATGGACAAATAGGTCCACACAAATAAAGGTCCACATGTAGCTTTGTTAAGAACGTGGACTGATGAAAAGGCAGAGGAAAACATTACATCTTCATACCAATATGTGAATGAGCTGACCACTCGGTTGAAAACTGGCGGGAAACTTGCCAATGAAAATTTGAAACAAGCCAGGAAGAAACATGCTGCCTATTATAACAGGAAGGCGAAAGACAGAAATTTGGCTGTGGGAGAGAAAGTACTGCTTCTTTTGCCTGGGAGTCAGAATAAGTTACAAATTGGATGGCAGGGTCCATATACAGTTCTAGAGAAGGTGTCTAGAACAAATTATAAGATAGATAAGAAGGGGAAAGAAAAAATCTATCATGTGAATCTCCTGAAGAAATATTTGGAAAGAGAACATCAGGAAGAGACACACTTGTTGACCTTGTCCATCGCCATGGGGATGAAAAAGGAACCACTTTCATCATTTGAATATCCATTACACCCCTGTGAGACAGCAGCACAGGTGAAAATCAGTACACATTTAACGAAAACTCAGAAAGAGAGAGTGCAACAGGTTCTAAATAATCATGCAGAGGTGTTAACAGACCGACCAGGGCATACCAACCTATTGGAATATGATATGAAACTCATAGACTCCACACCTGTCTGTATGAAACCATATTCGATTCCGTTTGCTAAGGAAAAAGCTTTGAAGGAAGAGATAGACTATCTATTGAAGGAAGGAATTATTTCGCACAGTGAGTCTTCGTATAGTTCCGGTGTTGTACTCTTAAGGAAGCCCTCTGGAGAACATAGACTCTGTATAGATTACAGGAGACTGAACGCTATTACAGAAGGACAGGTGGATCCATTGCCGGATACAAATCAGCTGTTTGCCAGACTAAATAAAGCTAAATATTTCTCAAAAGTGGATCTGAGTAAAGGATACTATCAGATTCCAGTAAAGCCTGAGGTTAGACCATACCTAGCTTTTAGTACCTCAGAAGGACACTATGAGTTTAATAGATTGCCATTTGGATTGAAGAATGCGCCTAGTGTCTTCTCTAGAATGATGAGAAAATTATTGGATCCTCTGAATAATCCCTGTATAACAAATTTTATGGATGATATCCTTATAGCAACAGAAACATTTGAGGAACACATTGACTCTCTGAACATGCTGTTTGATCGACTTAGGGAGGCAAATTTAACAGCCCGACCAACCAAATGTTGCGTTGGATGTAAAGAATTGGAATTTTTGGGACACACAGTTTATCAGGGAAACATGACCCCTGACCCAAAGAATTTAGAGAAACTACAGAAAGCCCCGAGACCACAAACCAAGAAGGACGTGAGATCCTTTGTCTCATTATGTGGTTTCTACCAGAAGTATATCAAAAACTTTAATTCCATATGTGCACCTTTAACGGAATTGACACGTAAAGGACATCCAGATCGCATTACATGGACACCACAATGTGAAATGACTTACCAAGAATTGAAGGAAAAGCTCACAAGTAAACCCATTTTGAAATTACCTGACTTAAGTCAAGAATTCATAGTAAGGACGGATGCAAGTAATATTGGGCTAGGTGCAACTCTACTACAGAAATCAGATGCATTGGATGGGGAATTAAGCCCAGTGGCATATGCTAGCAGAAAGTTGAATAAAGCTGAAATCAACTACTCAACTAGCGAAAAAGAATGTCTTGCAGTAATATGGGCAATAAAGAAATTCAATATTTATCTATATGGGAAGGCATTTAAGTTGCAAACAGATCACAAACCTTTATCGTTTTTAGCACAGGCTAAGCATGAGAACTCTAGGTTACTCCGATGGTCTTTGCTTCTGGCTCCATATAATTTTAGCATTGAGTATATATCTGGAAAAAACCAATTTGGGAGCGGATTTTTTAAGCCGCCATCCGTGTGATGAGAATCACCGTAAACACCAGCAATAATAATAAATTTCTCTATGTGTATATAGAATAAAGGACTGACATATAATGTCTGTTTTAAGAGGGGAGGTGTCATGAAATATTCTAATCCACATATATAAATTATTAGGTAAATATGAAGCCTAACAAATAAAATTAATAAAGAAAAGAGCAATGGAAAAATAACAGTGTTGTCAAGAGTAGTGGATTACATTAAATTGTTTATCTGTCTGTTGTTGTGACTTACACTTCATCATACACATACCCTAGACACATAACGTAGCATCACACTATTCCAGAATAATTCTGACTGAGATATAGAGATATGTGGTAGCAAGTAAGGTTATCTATAATACACTACTCTTAATAGATATAGATACCTTCACAGCTGATCTCAGTCAGTACACTAAGTCCCCTATAAATATTTATAACATCCCACTTCACCACACTTGGCATGCGTTTGTTTATGACGATGATTTATGGGAACGAGATGCCTGAGTTTTTCAACCATGCCTAGGTAGATCTGCTTAAAACACGAATAAATTGTAGGGCTTGGCAGATATTTGAACATGGGCCCTAATGTAACCAGTGGATCTTGTGTCTCGGTTGAACGGACGCGTCTCGCCAAAACCAGGCAGAAAGAAAAAAATCAAAAGCTTAACTAAAAGAATAAAAACAGTTGAATGGACAGTGTTATTTTTCCTGAGGTATTTTTGTAGCTCTGGTTTCTTGTTTCTCACTCATTCTGCATTCTATTGAGCCACTGTATGATTATGGATTTTGTTGGTCAGCTGTGTCGTAATTTTTGATAAGATAGGTCTGAGATAGTTATGGTCCCGTCCGAGCAGAGGTGATAGTGATAACTATGTGAGAGTAAGGTGTAAGAAATAGGTTTCTATTTTCACGAGGGGTGGATAGTGTAAGAGAAGAACAGTCTTGGATTGAGTAATTGCTCTAATCCAGCCTATCTTTACGACGATATTTAAATTAGACGCACTCTCTCCCCTTGTACAAAATACAAGTTACACAACACTCACGTACACACAATTTTGTGACAGAAATACGTACAGACGTGAAAACAAACTATGGATAACATATAAGGGCAGGGGTTTGACCAACACTATAGAGTAAGGTTTATTATGTTTATTTTCACTAGAAATATCACAACATCAAGAAAAGCATTTACATCAATGAATTATAGTTTACAGACAAAAATGACATATAATCTAATAGGCCCTCCCTCTTATAAAGGAAAATTCCAACAAAGGTAGTTAACCCAAAGAGATCAAAAATTAACAGTGGGAGTGGGGAGTAGTCAGGACGGGTAAAGAATAAGTCCTTAATTTAACCTATTCCGTGAACACTCAGATTAGCGAGAAATAAACAAAAGAAGATTGGTATGTTAGTGGTAACATAAGAAATAATTTTCTTTCTATCCGTTCACTCACTACACGCATACAGTGGCCACTTTCAGATTTGCTTACCCAAATGTTGACGCAGCATACATTCCATGGAATTTAAACACTAACAGGTATTATGACTATTCAGTCAGATTCGTTGTCAATTGCAGCCCCAGACTATCCGGTTTGCTGACTGCTATTTCCCGGGAGTCGCTGAAATTGATGCGTTAGTATTTTTCCTGGATATTCCTCCTTTCATTGCAGGTATTGGCTTGGGATAAGTTTTCTATGTTGTGGCACCGTCATGGGGATTAATAGGTAGATATATTATTCCAGTGTGGTCTAGCCTCAGGTGGCTGTGACACTCTCTGACGTGATGAAGTGTTTAAAAAAAAAGAAAGTTACTCCTCGGCTGTTCTCTGAGGGAAATAGCCGAGTATGACCAGTGAGTTCTCTCGCTTATAATTCCGTGGTAAGAAACTTTACTGTCATATGTTTTTAGAAACAGTGATATAAATTCTGCCACAGCAGGCCAGTAATATATATATATATATATATATATATATATATATATATATATATATATATATATATATATATATATATATATATATATATATATATATATATATATATATATATATATATATATGGAAAGATTTTCTGGTATATAGTTCTGTTCCAGTTAGAATTTAAATTTTATTGTTAATATTCTGGTTTTTTACACAACAAACAGATTTCACAACAATGTCTGGATGTTTAAGAACATAAGACCGCTAGATCGCAAGGGTATGACCAGCCTAGATGTAGAAAATAGATAAACATGTAATCATAATATAAATCATATCCTGACTCGCGTATTTAGGTAAGACCTTTTTAACCACTTCGGTATTTAATTATATATATATTTTAAAAAACCCACGAGTGTTTAGTTTATCTTAACGGTTTTAACACGAGATACGAACACTAGTCGTTTATAAAATTACACACATATGAATAGAATTAAATGGTATTTCGTCAATTATCAATAACCTAGCTGCTTATTAATTATTTGAAGCATCTCTCACTGGGGAAATAGCGGGTATTTAAATTTACGTTTACAGCTGGATAACTTTGCTATATGTTTATTTAATACGTTTCAATTAACACGAAAATCCCAGTGAAATATAATGAAACTTAAACACGTTAAAACACTTAAATGCTAATAATATTATTACCGCAAATCAGGAAACTGAAATTATCTCCACGTATTTAAGTATCCAATTTGTAATATGGCTCATAATAGCGATCTAGAATATTCAAGAAATCCTGTAGCAAACTGAAAACTGAGTTTGATGAGAATGACTATATATTTAGAAATGCCGTTCTTTCCCTCCTTAACGCGAAAATTCGCACCTATGGCAAATTCTACGATCAATTCCTGAATGAAAGGTTTTTTACGCACCTTTTGCCGACAGTATGGCCGTTTCAGCAGAGATTTCTTTCCCAGGTAAAGGGGCTCTCCGTCCGCTCTGTTACCTGGTGTTAATCAACAACAACGGTTTTCAGATCTCGGCGAAATGCCGGACGTGTATTGAACTTCAAACCAATTCTACTTCCACGTGTTTGTTGTAATCTGACAGCAGGCAGACGCCCTTGGCCCGCCCCCTTTGAAGGAATGTCAGTTATGAATCTAAATATCTGCTTTTGATAGCGCATGAAAAGAAGACAGGTAGGCGTGGCTAAATATAGTAAGACAGCTAGCGAAAGGCATGCCTTTTGTGCAATAGCCAGTGTATGCTAATGAGGAAAGCAAAGATGGGGAACCCACGTTGGATGATTTGCTTGAAACAAACAAATGAGGGGTGACTGTGGGAGTAAAGCGACTGATCGAGATGTTCGATCTTCATACTCTGTCACAAGTTGATCAACTTTGCCTTCCCCCCCCCCCCCCCCCGACTACTGGGTTGGCAAAGGCACTGGTTGCTTGGTGGGCCCTTTGGCCTGGCTCCGCTCTTCCCCGGTTGTGGCTGATAGGAGCGACGCCATGACGAAAGTCGAGATTGTCGCATGACTCCATTCGGCAAATGCGCGTGGGCCCTAATTTTTTCCTTAGCTGACACTCTTTGGCCGGCCGGGTTGTGTTTGTTGTTCTGGGTTACCTCCCATAGCCTTTCCATCTCCCGGTGGTAGCTGCAAGGCAGCAGGTTGGTCTATTTACCGAGGTTTACCTTCCCCGTGGCTAGAGTTTTTGGCGGCTCTTACTCGCTTGATGCACCCATCATATGACTTATGGGGGATTTCATAGGGGATAGCAGTGTCACCTGTTAACCCTCCCCGTCGGAACCTAAGACGCATCAAAAGTGAGGAATGCAGTAAGCGACCCATAGCTTGATTGCCTGCGTCAGGGTCAGCGAATCAGAGCTGACCAAGACCCTACTCCACCTCCACGTGGTGGTCCTGGAAACAGGCTGCATCACTGCAGTCTGGCTGAAGAGTAGGGATCGAAGAGGGAAGGCAAACCCGGTCCCAAAAAATGCCGTGCGGAAGTCGGATGTGTTGGCTGAAAGGCGCATATACCGCAGCTTCGCTATAAACGGACACAACGCAACCAACGTCCTTTTCAGGACGAACGAGGAAAGAAGAAGAAGAACCCTCCCCGTCCATCTGGGACAACATTGCCGTTTGGTCCGCGGCTGCTTATTTGTCCAGTAATAATCTAGCTTAATTCGCAGGTGACACACCACATTTGGATGTCGTTCCACGATCCGCCACCTGTGGACGCGCCTGGTTGGGGTTGGTCACCCCTTTGGCCAGGCACAACAGTCAAACAGTGTTTAACAAGAACAAACATTAATATATAATGATTAGTGGGTTATGGCGGGAAAGGGATTTTTGGTAAGCTTATAGTAGTACGTATTACTAATCACGAATAAAGAGCACTCGGTAAATTAAATATCTGTTCCAGTCACGGTGATGGCAGAATAATCTTTGGATAATCGTCCGATTTTCTAAATGGGTTGTTTTTCTCCTTTTGATTGAATGTTCGGCATCACTTTGTTTAATTTCTGCTATTCAGTGGCTGTTTACTATTTCAGTGTCTTTTATTTCTGTCTATTTCTTTCTCTCCCCAATTTATTCAGCTTGGTTTGCATTTAAAAGAGCCATCACATCTAGCCTCAGGCTAGAAGTAAGAAGCTTGTGGCAAACTGTGCATTCCCCGCCATCCAAAGGGGCTCTCCAAATATGTAAAGCTAAAATACTGCGCTCTGGGCTCTCCCAATGAATTTTTGTGTCCTACACAGAGCCACTTCTTAGCTTCCCCTACCAATCATGGGCCCATAGTGATATCCTGCATGCGGCCAACCAGGTAAAAGCCAGACTTACGGCTGGGCCTCAAGTGACTCCTCCAACCTTAGTGTGCAATGCTGGGTTCTCAACATGTTTCACTACGGGGGGAGGGGGGGTCACTAAAAGTGTGCGAAAGATTCATGAGTCACTGAGGGTGTAATTAGCCTCACAGACAAGTTCACTTCCACGTACGTACATTGTAGCATTGCCGGTGGCCATATAAAGATGACTCCAGATATGCCTCCATGCATAGCTATAGGCATATGATGGTGACCAGATTTACGAAATTTTTTTTTTAATGGAAGGGAGAGTAGCTTGGAATATATCTTTTTGAACGATGACAGAAATTACCATTAAAGGTTTTCATTTATCAACATTTTGTTTAATCAACCTTTTTTTTCTAATTTTTTTTTATTATCCAGAAAGTTTTCATGTGTTACCTATTCACCAGAACTGATTTATGGAAATTTCTCTCTCACCCCTACCCCAGGTCATGTTTTAAAACAAGCAGTAAAGCTGTGATGAGATACCTCCTAATGCATGTTTGTATATATATATATATATATATATATATATATATATATATATATATATATATATATATATATATATATATATGTATATATATATATATATATATATATATATATATATATATATATATATATGTGTGTGTGTGTGTGTGTGTGTGATGGGGCCGTAAAAACACCCCAGAGGCCCCCTTAAGTTCATGTCATATTTATGTGTTTAATGCCCATATATTTTCGATGTGCACGCAGCCCACGTAAATTCCAGCCCACGTGACTGCGCGAGCCCGCATCGCTGGCATGTGAAAAGTCTGACGCAGGAGAAGGGTCAGTTTGGTGAAATTCGCGATAGAGGTAAGATGTGAGACATGCAGAGAAAGAAACCAGAGTCGATCTATAGATGCCTTGAATACGTGAGTTTGATGTCAAAGCAAATTATACTGTTCAAAAAAAAAAAAGAAACGCATAGCTACTGAAGGCACACACATAGCCATAATTTTGACATTCAATAACTTTTAAAATTTAATTTAATGAGTTAATTGTTCAAATTGCACACAAGAATACCTTAGGGTTCAACCAATCAATTGACAGTTGTTTTGCATCTGGGTCACGAGAGTTTTTTTATGTACGGGCTTTCCCGTTAGTATGGTGTGTGGCCTCCTCTTGCATCGATCAACGACTGGCATCTCCTGGGCATGGATGTGATCAGACTTCTGATGTGGGCCTGTGGGATAGCTGCCCACTCTTCCTGGAGTACCTGGAACAGATCACGACGATTGGCTGGAGCAACGTCTCGGCGACAAACACGTCTATGCAGCTCATCCCACAGGTGCTCAATCGGACTCATGTCTGGAGACAGGGATGGCCAGGGAAGGGTGAGAATGTTGTTGGCAGTCAGGAACTGCGTGGTCAACCGTGCACAATGGGGTCTGGTGTTGTCCTGTTGAAACACAGACCTTTGGGCAGCCAAAAGTGGAAGGACATGGGGTCGAAGAATTTCATTGACGTATCGTTGCGCATTCAAGCCTCCTTCAATGTGCACCAATTGACTCCTTCCGTTGTAACTGATCATTCCCCACACCATTGCACCTCCACCACCGTGCGGCGGAGCTTCATCAACGCAATTTTGGGCAAAATGTTCATTTCGCCTACGGCAGACCCTACGCCGTCTATCATGACGCTGCAACAGAAAGAAAGATTTGTCACTAAACCATTCACGTCTCCATTGATTGTCAGCTGCCCAGGGACGATGCTGGTTGGCCCAAAGAAGTCGATTTTGGCGATGGCGGCGCGTAAGGACAGGTCCTCGGTGAGGTTGTTGTGCCCAAAGTCCAGCGTCATGCATTCTATTCCGGACAGTTTGATCAGACACATGACGTCCTGCAGGCAATGACTGGGCAGTTGAGGAAGCTGTTGTAAACCTGTCTCTGAGGTGACAAAGCCGAATAAAGCGATCCTCCGCTGCTGTTGTCACTCTGGGTCGTCCACTGCGATGCCGGTCTTCAACTGAGCCAGTGGCTTGGAACCGGTGCCAAAGTTGACTGATGGTACTCTGATGCATGTTTAGATGCCTGGCAACCTGACTTTGACTTTCGCCTGCATGCAGTCGGCCAAAAGCAATGTTCCTTAAATTTATCGATAGAGACGCCATAAATGTCTGCTTGAAAATGAACTGAATTATTTTTGTGTAGCGTTATCCTTTTATAGGGTTTCAGTTGCGTAGTCAGTGAATAGTGTTCACCCCAAATTTTGTTGCTTTCACGTGCGCGCAACATGAGCTGTGGTAAAAAATTGCGTCATAAACACTATTGACCACTGCGTTGTAACGATTACAAAAACGAACGCAATTCAGGTCAACACGTGCATTTGACACTGTAAAGAACATTTGAGGCTGGTTTTTATATACCCTAGCACCGAATTTTACTTACAAACTCATAAAAACGCGCCCTCGGATAGCTATGTGTTTCTTTTTTTGAACAGTATAGCATTAGTGTTCTGTAATTCTGGAATTATATTCAGCGTGAGTCTGTTCTAATGTTTAATGAAATATGTAGATAAATGTTTTTCCTAAGGAGATTTCTTTTAGGATATTAGAGTTAGTTTTGAAGTGATAAATTAAGGGATAGGTTTTATTAGGCACGTTAAGTCCAAATCACAGTTGTGAGAGTTTAAGAGCAATTATTTCATTCATCAGACCGGGCAAGAAAGGCAAATATAGTAGGAAACTTTCATACATGGAACTGGACAGAGATGTTATCTGGGACTGAAATATTAGATAATATTAACTTGTTGGCAAGATGGCAACGGGGGAGGGGGCCACGTGTTGATGACTGTGCATAAAGAAGGCGCCAGTGAGTCTGCATTAACACCAGTGGCGGCTTTCTTTAATGAGCTGTTGAGCTGCAGCACCCCCTGTTAAAAAAAGGACTGCTGTTAGATACTTTCTTTTCTTGAAAGGTTTGTTGAAGGTGTAGAGTCTGTTATTATCGACTATAACGCGAATGGATCCCTTCTTGAAAACTGAAGTAATCAATCAAATAACAACTGCCAACAATGGGCACATCAGCAAATGTCAAAGACGGTTTCAGTTATAACCATTTATTGGACGATGCACGATGGACGAGACAAAACTGGTCAACAAGGATGACGGACGATTAACTGTCAACATTACGGCATACAGCGTAGAGTTCATATTTAAAAGCGAAACATAGTGAGTCCATTTCGTAAGGTAATCTCTTTTGAAATGTCTGACTGGTTATACAGTATTCCTTATCAATGGCATCCAAGTAAACAAATAAGGCAGTTATGTGCGACAGGTCATCTATCAAATTATCTGTGACCTTGGCAAATGACGAAGATCCTTATCAGGTCTTCTATATGATAGAAACAATGTTCCAATATCTTTCCAACGTACTTTGCTGGTACTGGCCTCTTACTTTAATCAATGTTGAGTTATAATAATATCAATTCATGCCAACGACCTTCGTGGCATTAGAGCTTCTATCTATATAATCCTTGATTCACCTCTGCTATACGTAGTAAGTATTCGTAACGCCGAATACAGATTCACCTCATAAAAATACTAAGCCAATCCTGGATAATTCCCAATGCAGGAATCCGTCGGATTTACCATTTACATAATAAGTTCACGTAGGACTCCATTTTGAACCAATACGTCATTGGTCCAACTAGACGTCTAGTAGCGACAGAATTACATTAATATATATATCATACTTGCTTCTCTTCCCGAGAAAAATCACCAGTATAATGTTGACCCAGGTCCTCATCTTCTTCATAGACGGACGGTCACACTAAAGAATAAATATACCCGCAACACGGGTTCGAACGCCACAAATCAATGGACTGATTCTTGGGCACACACTTCTCAACCCCAGCTATGACGTAGACTGGTCTTTGGCAACACGTGCGGGCGGGGTAAACCAATACTCGCATTAGTGCACAATCGTGCGCTACGAAAAATCAAACTCACCAAGAATACTTACTATCATGTAAGTCGGTGCGTAAAGTTTATTACAGAGGTAGGACCACATATTTATAAATATGAGACTACCCTCATCTGTAAACGACTGTAAAGGCCTACGAAAAGGGCTCTACAGATTCCTTACCAATCCCCCCAAAAAATTAATTATATTAATTTTTTTTCTTTACTACTCGAAACTAGAGGTGATTCAAGTGTACATAATCATATAATATTAATATAGCATGACATAGAATCATCAAAACATAAATATGAAATTTAAGTTAACTCAAATAAACAAAAGGTATGCACAAAAGCATACATCCACAATTGACCACCTTTGGTACAATGTGGTAAATGAAATAAAATCGCATATAGAAATAATGAATTAAACCGAATAGAAACGCAAAATGAAAAGAAATGTAAAAACCAATGAATAAACAGAAAAGTGATGGATATGTCTTAAAAATGACAAGTGAAAAAAAAAAATGAAAGAATACAATTTAACACATGTATAGATCAACACACTTAACTGTGTCTAAAAGTTCCTTTGTGGTACTAATAAAAGTGCAAATCTTAAATCACTGTCCTTACCGAGTGATAAATATTAAATGTTTACAATGTAATTAAATATTTCATAGTGATCCAAATTAATTCTTATACTCATTAACTAAGTATCAACGGTTACTAATCTACCGAATTATTTATTTTTAAAAAAAATTTTAAAAAAATTAATAATGTCATTAAATTTCGTAGATTAAGAAAGTTCCATTGTCCTGTTAGGAAACCGTAAAATTATACTAGGTTCCGTTCCATGAAAAAAAACCAACCAAGTGTTCGCAATGTTATTTCGGTGAGAAAATATAATCTGTTTTTATTCAACGTTATTCTCTCTTCAATATTCTGAGTAAGTAAATGTTATTTTCACACAGGTAGTCATATATCTTAACGTTCCATGTTACTTTAATACATAATCATTGTAGATTTCACTTGACTGAATGTTAATGACTCTTGTCATAGAGGTATCACACGTAAAAAGTTACAATTGACGAACTGTCAGTGTCGAAGTTCAGTTATCTGCAGTGCGTAGCTGTTAATGTGATTCGTTAGGACATCTCGACAAAACGTCTGCGAGAACATTCTGAGTACCAGGTATGGATCGAATCGTGAAACTATATGGTTGGAGAGCGATCGCATACCTAGTCGATTTGGCAGATTTCACGTCTTTCGTGTTGAGAGCAGTAAGTGCTTTTTGGTCTGATTCCACAATAAAGTGTGATCCAAGCAGATATCTCTGGAGTTTAGTTATTGACCAAACAAGTCCAAGAAGTTCCTTATCTAGAACAGAGTAATTTTGTTCAGTCGGAGTTAACTTCCGTGATACATAGAGAACTGGATGCAAGGTGCCATTATATTCTTGTAGTAACACGCTTCCCACGCCGTAGTTAGAAGCATCGCTGCGTAAAACAAATGGTAAGTTCGCATTAGGCAACCTTAAAACAGGAGCATCCGAAAAAAATTTCTTTATGGTATCCAACGCGATTTGATGTTCGTTTGACCACCGAATCACGTTAGCTGCACCCTTCCTAAGTAATGAAGAGAAAGGAGCAGTAATGGACGAAAGATGTGGAATGAATTTCCCATAATATTGTACTAGTCCCAACAGAGATCGCACTTGTTTCTTTGTTTTAGGTGTAGAGATATTAAGGATTTTAGAGACATTACTGTCCTCTGTATATAACATACCGCGACCAATACGGTGACCCAAAAAAGAAATATCGTGGAAACCCACAAATGCCTTTGATGGCTTAGCAGTTAAGTTATGATCTTGTAACGTGGACAGTAATGAGTTTAATCCTTCTATATGTTCTTCCCAAGAGTCACTGAAAAGACAAATGTCATCTATGTACGCAATGACATTGGGATGATGAGATAGAATTCGGCGCATCATGCGCACGAACGTGGCAGGAGCGTTGACTAACCCGAAAGGCATAAAATTCCATTGGAATAGACCCCGAGGAGTCGAGAAAGCAGTGAGTGGCTTTGCCCTTTCTGTCAATGGTACTTGCCAATAGCCCTTTGACAGATCAAACTTAGAGAAGAAAGTAGAATGAGATAATTTTACTAATAAATCTTCTAAAAGTGGCAAAGGTTCTGCGTCAAATTGTGTGACTTTATTTAATTTTCTGTAGTCTACACATAGACGAATGTTATTATCTTTCTTTCTAATTATCACCATAGATGAAGCATATGGTGACAACGATGGTTCAATTATGTTTAATCGAAGCATCTCATCCAATTCCTTTTCGACCTTATCACGAAAGTGTAAAGGTATGGGATATGGACGAATACGGATAGGTGTTTCATCAGTTAGAAGGATATCATGTTGAATAGCTGACGTATGACCTGGAATGTCAGTGAGAACCTTATCATACGTTTGGAGTAGTGATGAAACTTGCTGTCGTTGATCAGCCGAAAGAGAAGAAGAAATAGTGACATCATTCCAGTTTTCAGTGGAATGAATTGGTACAACTGGTATGGGCAATTGTACATCTTGAAAAGAAGACTCTTCTTCTTGTATAACTGACAAATTAGTATAGTTGTGAATGTGAGGGGTAGGATCGTCAGTCGCTTGAAATACTGATTGTAGATAATCAGGACGTGAATAATACTCTTTCAACATGTTAATGTGAAAGGTTTTGTGTTTTCCGTTAATATCGACGATGTAGTCAACATCGGATATTCTTGAGATGATCCTAAAAGGACCTCTCCATGTGATCAGTAGACGATTGTTATGAGAAGGCAGTAAAACAAAAGCCTCGTCACCAGGAATAAGCTGGCGAAGACGTCTATACCTGTTTGCAAATAGACGAGCTTTTTCTTTAGCCTCTTCGGATGATGCAGTAGCTATTCTACAAGCATCTATTATTCTCTTTCTTAAAGAGATGACATACTCATATGAGGATTGAGTTTCCTCAGGTATATTATCTTCAACCAATAAATCATGGATTAAAGACATAGGTCCGCGTGGTTGTATGCCAAAAACTAACTGGAAGGGAGAAAACCCTGTGGCTTGATTTTTCACTTCACGGTACGCAAACAAAGCAGCGGGCAGGACTCGGTCCCACTCCTGAGGGTGATCTTGAGTCATCTTACCCAACAACTGCTTAAGTGTCCTATTCTGTCTGTGGTATATTGAACTGAGAGATCTATCTATACCCAATGTCTTCATAACCTGTGACATGGATTCGGAAATAAACTGGACACCATGATCCGATAGGATCTTACGCGGAAAACCAATGCGTGAAAAGATCAACATTAAAGCTTCTGCAACACTGGCAGATGAGGTGTTCTTAAGAGGTATGGCCTCAGGCCAACGCGTACACATATCGATACAGGTAAGAATATGTGTATGTCCTCTTGCAGATGGCAATATAGGACCAATGATGTCGATCGCCATTTTATCAAATGGTCTAATAGGTATGTCCGCAGCTTGGATAGGAGCATCATGATATGGACCCCTTACTTTAACTTCCTGACATGTCACGCAGGAACGACAATAGAGATTAACATCTCTATGAACGCCAGGCCAATAGAATGCGGATAGCACTCTAGATTTGGTTCGCGAAAACCCCATATGACCTGCACATTGAGAATCATGAGCATGTCGTAATATTCTAGGTCTCATAGAAGACGGGACCAGAATTTGTGAACGCACAGATGAATCTGTTTCTCTTATTAATCTAACTAAAATACCCTTTTTAAGAGCAAATTGGTGTCTAGAATTTGCAATTGTGTTGTTATTATTTCTCTTAGTCACCAATTGAAAAAATCTCTGCAAAGAATTATCATTCTTTTGTAAATTAGCAAACAGCTCCCTTGAAATAGGAGAATCATCATCATTACTATTATGAACCGTAGGTTCAGAAGTTGATTCACGCGACAATTCAGTAGCTTGCGCTCTGGTAACCACTGCATTTGCAGCATGAATATGTCGCTTTTCCCATTCATTAATCTGCTGTGGTGTACACTCTTTTATACCGTGTATACAACCAAGTATCACATCGCTAACTGGATTCTGTAGAAGACAGGCATGGATCTTCCCTGAAAAGAAAGGTGTATGTAAATTAATGATGGCTGTAGGGAAGGTTTCCACAGTTCCCCCGAATGTGACGCACTTGACCACGTTGCCAGTGGCCAAGGAAGGGTCGATCAGAGAGTTCCGCACTCCGACAGTACTGCAGCCTGAATCAAACAAAATAGAGCAAGGAATCGAGTTGACATATCCTTTGTTAAATCTTAAACAACCCTTTCCATGGTGAATTGATGCAGAAGTAGCTGTACAAACTGCTGGTAGACTTGGTAGAATGTGTCCGCATCGCAGCGTCGTGATCGCCTTGGGCTGGAATAGCGTTGAGCATTCTTGACATGTCTTTACCTGCTCTAGATCGATACAAGACATAGCATTATGTTGATTAACATTATTGTCTTTATCATTGTTAGTTTGTACTTCAATTGAAGCAACATTGGAATGTTGTCGTGGCCTGCTCGACGATCTATCTCTTCGTCGCGATCGATTTTGACTATTGTCATTAAAATTGCTATAATTACTATCTCTGCTATCATTAAAATTTGGATGAGTCCGCCAATGAAAGTTATCACTGTTGTGATGTTGGCTAAATGATTTATTCATAAATCTATGTCTATTTTCGGGATGATGTGATTGAGATCTCCAATGTTGTTTATTATTATTACCTTGATTATATTTAGGATTGTTGTTAATAAAATCTCGAGATCTGTGAGATTGGCCCCATGATACATTAAATGGAGCAGACTGTTGGTATTGTTTCCCCTTTTGAAAATGACCAAAGTTGAAATTATTATTACTTCCCCTTTGAAAATTTCTATCGCTACTCATCGAACGATTTCTAGGGAAATTGTTATGTTGCATAGCGAAAGCAACGGGTAAATCGTCCTTAATCTGCGCATTGCTGATATCCATGTTAGGATGAGCGGTGCAGAAATTTTTGCAATGTTCTGACATTTCTTTTATATTACAAGGCTTACGTTCATGTAGAAACGCAAGAAATGCAGGACTTACTGCCGATAAAACTTTATCTCGTAATAATAAGTCGAAAATACCGTCATAAGATTTCTCTACCTTGGATAGTTCGATCCATCTTTCCAAGGTAAGACGTATTTGAGAAAGAAAATCATCAAAATTCTTGCTAGATTGTGGGAGCATAGATTGAACTTCATTCTGTATTGATCTTCTGTCATTTGAAATTTGTTTAGAAGAGCGGCCCTAAGAGCATCATAATCATTTTTATCTATAGAGCTAGTAGTGTGATTGTCGTGGTTGAGTAAAGTGTAGAGTATTTGTCGAGTTGGACAATAGTAGTGAAATCGACAAGGGATAGTGGACTGACAGAGTTATAGATTACACACACAGAAAGGTGTAATTAGGAGATAGACTTGAGACAACCTTGAAGAAGATTTATCTAAGTGATCTCTCTCTCCAAGCCTCAACTCACTTTTTACTGTCTAAGCATCTCCTGCTCTCACTCTTTTCTCTTATCATACATAGAGATTCTAGTAAAGAGCTAAACCAAATTAATTATGGATGAAAAGGGTCGGGAACAGCGCGTTAATAAATGAGTAAACTTTATTAAATGAAGACAAGCATGAAAATAATGCATCTCATCATAACATCATAAATGACATCAAAAAATTATCAGCAATCTCAATAATCATCAATAGTCATCAAAATCATCAATAATCATCAAATCCTCAATAATCATCAAATACGCAAAATACACCAACAAACACACACACAGACCACCGACATGAACCTGTAGAACACAGAGAGATAAATAATCGAGTGGCAGTCCTTCCGTTTTCGGGAACCAGATGAAATAGTCCAGACAGTGTCTTATATGTAGATCTTTCGTGAGGGACTAAGCCTACAAAACTGTCCTTGTTGGTACTAAACGCTGGTGACTCTCCCCTACTGGCGCGAGGTGGGCTGGGGGACTCTATTTACCTCCTGTTTACAAAAATGAATAAACTGCGGGTCAGTCCTTCCGTTTTCGGGGACCAGATGAAATAGTCCAGACAGTGTCTTATATGTAGATCCTTCGTGAGGGACTACGCCTACAAAACTGTCCTTGTTGGTACTAAACGCTGGTGACTCTCCCCTACTGGCGCGAGGTGGGCTGGCGGACGCTGTTTATCTCCTGCTGACCAACTTAATGAACTTAGCGACAGCCTGTCCGCTTTCGGGGACCAATGGAATAGCTCCAGTAAGTGGTTTTCTCGTATATATCCGCCATCGGTGATGGAATTAACCTGAATAAAATCACTGTATAGGCGCTATCGTTGGTGACTCCCCCCTACTGGCGCGAGTGGGGCTGGAACTCTGTCTATCTTTGGCTGGCCGCTTCTAAGTGCGAGGTTCTACATAATCCAGAAATAACCATAGGACGAAGTCACTTGAGGACAACTGATCCCAAGGCGCTCTTATCAGGCGCTAGAATTGGCTTAAAATCCGGTTTTGGCTGGTTGACTGTGGCTTGGCTGAGTGCCCCGTTTAGGCATACAGAGACTGGTGAATTGAATTCTGCTATAGACATGCTGGGCTGTTTTGAGATTTTGGAAGCCGCAATGCCCTGACTGGTAATCCAATAGGCGAGTAGGGAACTACTACTGCCATAGGCGTTTTCAGATTGTTGCGTTGGCTCATTTCACAATGCGTGAGCTGAACTCCCGTGAGAGGGAAATGGCGTTGACAAAGGGTTGTTGTTTCAGGTATGGCTGTGACACTCGTGGGGCTAGATATCCTCAGAATCCCTCTAGAGCGAAGAGACGGTGACATTCTTCGTCTGACTGGAAACTAGACTAGCAATTCGGTATCCCCTGAAACTGAGACCAAAAGGAGACACCCTTTTACATCAAGCAAATAATAAATCACACTAACTTTATACAGAAAGTTTCGCTCCACTATGGGATTAAATTTATTGTAGTTATTGCTATGATAGTTTAGGGCTGTCTTTAACCATGTCTCCTGTTCCTTAAAAATATCAATTATCAACACGCGCCCGCATAGGCTTAATATCTATTGTACATCCATGTACCTGTCAGTAACATGTTCTAACAGCAAAATCTACTCCTCTTCTCCAAAATAAACATACAGCTGAATGGTTATGTTATTCATCTTACAACATTAAATGAATTTACATAAGCAGATTACAGCATGTGACCTTACACAAATAAATCATATGTCCCTTTGGGGAAATATATTAGCAGTCCACAAAATGAGTGCATAGAAAATGCAATGTTCTTGCTATAATAATACAGTTGTGGCTGAATCATAAGATATAATTATATCTATGCTTGGTGACTGCTTTCTGTGAAAGTTATAAACTAGAGTCTAGCTACACAAGTAAGCATAAAATGATTTTCCCTTGCCACTAGAAATATCTATCAAAAAGGAATAAGTGACTATCCCCTATAATCCAGAGTTATTGCCTGCATCTCACTATTCAGTTTTAAATTAACAATTCACACCTGACATTATCTTACAGAAATGACGGTTAATTTAGCCTATTCTTAACCCATGATAGGCATCTGTGGACTGATTCTACGCCTAGTGAGTGTCTGTTATTGTAAGTCTATCATTTAACCCATTATAAACCAAAAAAACGTAAACACCACTCAACTAAGGCCGTAGAGAGCGCTACATTATCACTGAATAAAATTACTAGGAGAAGTCCTCAGAAATGAATTCGCGTCACTTCCTATCAGATATATATAAAAAGCTAACATGAATATAATATAATAATTATAAGAGTTGTTTACTCACCCCGAGAAAATGCCAAGAAATAGGCAAAAAAACATTTAGTTCTGTGTTAATGTTTGTCTTATTTCCCTAATGGTCTATCTCGGGCCAGGAAATATTCACGAGTGTGTTGGCTTATTAAACCAATCTACTCTTATAGTTTACAAATAAACACCTGGCATGGCTTGATTCTACAGATGTATCGGCGTAATGCGTAATACCGGGTAAGACAAAGGTTTCAGAAGCAACAACTTTGCGAAAATTCCCCCAGAGAGACAATCATAATATTATGTGCTCTTTGCTCATCTAAGGGCAAACAACCCACAAACTGACCGCGATTGTTATCTCCCCCTGAAACAGATCAAACTCGTTACCCAGGCCTCAAAGGGTACTAGCCGCTCGTGATCAAACGTTTTAAAGCGACCAGAGAAATTCCCCTGTTGGGACCACAGAGGGTACCCGCCGCTAACGAACCGTTTCTTTCACAGAAACCGTCTTTGGCTCGTTCTAACACTTTAAGCGTAACAGACGTTCTTCTGATCAGGCCAGGTGTGCTGACGTAACATTATCGTTCGCTGACCGCTGCAGGCTTGAACGTAAACAACATCGGGTGGGGTTTGAGAAGGAGAAAACAATTGGGCCACACAGGTAGCAAAGCAAAGAGAATCAAAATGTCTAAGAGAACAGAACATTAAAGAGTAATAACATTGAGACGAGATGGAAAAATAAATTAAGTCACTTTCTACGTGACAGTGATAAACAGCCATTGCCTCTCCTGTAAGTAATCTGGATAAGTGGGTGCAATATAATGATTTATCCAAGTTGTACGAACTACATGTAGCCTCAAATCTGTCCAAAAAGAATATCACATCGTCGGATGGTGGAGTAAACTTTGACAATTTTAGATGAACCTCTCTAAAATTCTCATGTCTAGATGAAGACTGGCCTTCATGAGTCTTTTGCGTATTACATTCACTTGACAATCTTATTCTATCAAATTCCAATTCGGCAAGTTTCAAATCATGCTGCCGTTTCTTATCATTCTCATCTGTCTCAAGCTGAAGTCTTTTTGTATTTTGTTCAGCTATTAATCTTCTTTCTTCCATTTCCTTTTGTTTAACTTCTATCTCCTTTTGTTTTTCTTCAATTTTCTGTTCTGCCTCACGCTGAAATCGTTTCTCTTCTAATTCAGCGGCTAATCTCATTTTTTTCTCATTTTCTGCAGCCTCAAATTTCATCTTCTTCTCATTTTCTGCAGCACGTTTCTCCTCTAATTCAGCGGCTAATCTCATTTTTTTCTCATTTTCCTCAGCCTCAAATTTCAAATTTTCCAATCTTAATTTCTCAGCTTCTAATCTTTGAGATTCCAACCTCTGAGATTCTTTATATTCCGTCATAGCAAATGATCTAATCTCTTCCGGAGGTATATTAAGCGCCTTAGCCTGCTTAATAAAATAGTCTAAGGTAGACATTATTCAAGATTATTCTGAAATACTTCTACATAAAAGTGTTACTACACCAAGTGGTCTTCGTTCCTGTCCAAGAACGGTAAATTAAAGTCATATAATAGGCAATTATATTAATAATTAATAAAGTAATTTATGCAATGAAATGTCATGAAAGCAATAACGTGACAAACAATAGCACAATGCTGACAAGACACGATAATCAAAGACGAGTGAACACAATCGTAGAAATCAACTAAAATAAAAATGTGGAACTAAGATAGGATGTCGTAAAAAATTACGATGACATCTACGATCAGATAATAAACAAGACAGTTGACAACACAGTGTATAAACATTAATGATGTAAAAAACTGAACGAAAGTCAGGTTAGAAGGACGTAGTATACAAACAAAATACATCATAAAACTAAAGTACGAGTAAAATAACTACCAAAAACAACAATTAAAACTTGACGCTACAACTAAAACAGTCAGGTGTCACAGACCACCAGACACAGTGGACCTAAAATCCTTCTATGCTCACGCATAGGAACATTCCACTGAGGGAAGTCTGCAAAATAATTCCTATAGAACACTCAAGACGGACCTGTGGTGAAACTGGTTTTTTTTTCCGTCCTAAGTCGCCATTCCCAACCTCCCACGATAAACATAAAACATAGAACATGAAACATGAATAAGAAAGTATTGGACATATTACTAGGAGATCAGATGCAGCTAAACGTAAAACGGTGAAATAAACACGACGTTTTTACTTATCTCAATTGATAACAAAAAGATATCCCTCGCATCCGGGACTGCTTGTATGAGACATCTATTTGAAGTAATGTAATGCCAGAGTCCAATGTTGAAACTTGAACGTTAAAGTCCCTGGGTTGTCCTTGACATGGGATGACCGTTAAAGTTGCTGTAAGGTCCAGGATGTTGTCGCCTTGAAAGATAGCATATTTCTGTTCAACCGAGTTTGAATGTAGACTTGAGTTCGATACCGCTACTGAAAACTGGATATTTTCAGAGCACACTGCGCCGCCATTTCTGTTAGATACTTTCTTTTCTTGAAAGGTTTGTTGAAGGTGTAGAGTCTGTTATTATCGACTATAACGCGAATGGATCCCTTCTTGAAAACTGAAGTAATCAATCAAATAACAACTGCCAACAATGGGCACATCAGCAAATGTCAAAGACGGTTTCAGTTATAACCATTTATTGGACGATGCACGATGGACGAGACAAAACTGGTCAACAAGGATGACGGACGATTAACTGTCAACATTACGGCATACAGCGTAGAGTTCATATTTAAAAGCGAAACATAGTGAGTCCATTTCGTAAGGTAATCTCTTTTGAAATGTCTGACTGGTTATACAGTATTCCTTATCAATGGCATCCAAGTAAACAAATAAGGCAGTTATGTGCGACAGGTCATCTATCAAATTATCTGTGACCTTGGCAAATGACGAAGATCCTTATCAGGTCTTCTATATGATAGAAACAATGTTCCAATATCTTTCCAACGTACTTTGCTGGTACTGGCCTCTTACTTTAATCAATGTTGAGTTATAATAATATCAATTCATCCCAACGACCTTCGTGGCATTAGAGCTTCTATCTATATAATCCTTGATTCACCTCTGCTATACGTAGTATGTATTCGTAACGCCGAATACAGATTCACCTCATAAAAATACTAAGATAATCCTGGATAATTCCCAATGCAGGAATCCGTCGGATTTACCATTTACATAATAAGTTCACGTAGGACTCCATTTTGAACCAATACGTCATTGGTCCAACTAGACGTCTAGTAGCGACAGAATTACATTAATATATATATCATACTTGCTTCTCTTCCCGAGAAAAATCACCAGTATAATGTTGACCCAGGTCCTCATCTTCTTCATAGACGGACGGTCACACTAAAGAATAAATATACCCGCAACACGGGTTCGAACGCCACAAATCAATGGACTGATTCTTGGGTACACACTTCTCAACCCCAGCTATGACGTAGACTGGTCTTTGGCAACACGTGCGGGCGGGGTAACCCAATACTCGCATTAGTGCACAATCGTGCGCTACGAAAAATCAAACTCACCAAGAATACTTACTATCATGTAAACATAAATAACACATAAGGAAGGGAAACCCGCAGCCTGTAAACAGTAAATTAATATTAGACAAACATAAAGGTATGTTTTCAGGCACTCGTAAGAAATAAAGAAGTAGAACACTTGGACAACAGAAAAACAACAGATGTGAGTGGCTTACCCAGGGTTCGAACCCCGTACCTTCCGTACGACAACTCCGCCTAGCTATCAAGCGAATCACACTGACCCCACGGCCAGCTAGGCATCCCCAAAAAAGGATGCTTTACTGACCATTTATCAGTACGAAACACAAGATAACACCGGAAGTATACAGTGGGCAACTCAGCCCCTTAATGACGCAATCACTTCTGTTGTTCCCCTATTAACAGTATGTGTCAGTCCAAACAAGACAAAGACCTTGATACTGGGTCCAGTAAATAGTAGAAGACTTAAGGACAGTAGTATAGAACAGAGGGTAGGTTTCTGGTATTGTATAAACATAAATAACACATAAGGAAGGGAAACCCGAGGCCTGTAAACAGTAAATTAATATTAGACAAACATAAAGGTATGTTTTCAGGCACTCGTAAGAAATAAAGAAGTAGAACACTTGGACAACAGTGGGGTTAGTGTGATTCGCTTGATAGCTAGGCGGAGTTGTCGTACGGAAGGTACGGGGTTCGAACCCTGGGTAAGCCACTCACGTCTGTTGTTTTTCTGTTGTCCAAGTGTTCTACTTCTTTATTTCTTACGAGTGCCTGAAAACATACCTTTATGTTTGTCTAATATTAATTTACTATCATGTAAGTCGGTGCGTAAAGTTTATTACAGAGGTAGGACCACATATTAATAAATATGAGACTACCCTCATCTGTAAACGACTGTAAAGGCCTACGAAAAGGGCTCTACAACTGCATACTGTCTCTACTACATTATAATACATAATCCGGACAGACCAAAAAATACAAAAAATTGAGGTTACACCGGAAGGGTTAAATACAAAACAAACAAAAAATTATCCAACACCGTATTGTGGCAAGTGCTGCAAACGATGACAGTTCAAGTGACCTTGACCTCTTATAAGCGAATGCTTGTTATACACACAGCAAGAGGCCAGCTGCGATTGGGTTGAATTTATTTAACTAGTGCTGCAACGGAACACAGCTCAAGTGGAAATTATCTCTATCAAGCGACTGTTTACGTGCGCGTTCACCACAATACCGCAAAACGTTGGTCGATTGCATTGTTTTGAGATTAATTTAATGCTGATATTTTCTTGTGTGCTGAATTATTATAGAAATGAGTGAAGTAACTGTTACATATTTACAAGAAATTGTTTTTTTTCGCGATTGTCGTTGGCTGAAAAATGCCGTGTAAAAACACTAGGTCGGCCTCTTCCGAATCTAAAAATTATCCAGACCTCGACTAGCAGGAACAGTACATACCAGAGAAAATTTAACAGAGAAATTTATGAACATCATGACTGGTTGTGTGGCTGTAATGTAAAGAATGCATTATTTTGTTTTCCTTGTTTACTTTTCAACGGTGATACTACATGGACAAAGACAGGCGTAACGGATCTGATACATTTGCATAGCAAGCTTCAGAAACACGAAAATAGCACAGTCCACGTTAGATACGTTGTAGCATTGGGGATGCTGGGGATATTTCTTCACAGTTAAGCGAGGCATACAAATTAAATATTAATAAACACAATAAAGAGGTGAAAAGAAACAGAAACATTCTTTCAAAAATAATTGACTGCATAAAGTTTTGTGGGAAATTTGAACTTCCACTGCATGGTCATGATGAAAGTTTTTTAAATGAATGAACAGTGCAGCACCCCCAATGACAACCCCCTGGAACCGCCACTGATTAACACTCTTAGTTATCACGTGTTATAGGCCTAGTAATGTTACGCTATTTTATATTGTGTGAATTGACACGTGGGTGAAGGCAGGTTAATGTAATTTTCTTCAGTAATGGAAGAGATAGTTTAGGTTAAAGTTTATTTCACGGTAATTGTTTTATTGTCTCAGTCGACTTTAGTTACACCTGGTTGTGTACAGTACATAGTTGTC